>PYHW01010678.1:3744844-3777754 GCA_013186435.1 Turdus rufiventris
TTTTTTTTTTCCCCTCTGTGGTTTGGGGTTTTTTTTAAGATTATTAAACATACTTTCTTCTTTTTTCTCTGGAAACGAAGGCAGCAGTTGCAGAAAACAGCAGAGGCAGATTATGTTCTTAGTCTCAAGTAACTGGATTTATATCAAAGAGAAATAATACTGCACTGAAGTGGAGCTGCACAAAAGCAGTTTGGCTGAATTTAACTTTAACCAACTTCTTCTACCTAACTGCAGTGTTTTTACTACTAAGAAAGCATTTGCAGCAGAGAGTTGAAGCTGCTCTGATGACTGCCTGCTTTACAAGATACCTCTGCCTTTTTACAGCAAAAAGTATTTGAAAGGGAGAGGAGGCATCAGTAACTTATAACAAAAGCAGAGTACTGTGAAAAGGCTTAAGGTCTGCTTTTATATTAAATAGTTTCACAAAATTGAAACACATTTTCTCAGCAAGTTGGTGTGTGACAAAATTAGGGTTGTGGCAAATCAGATACAGAGCCTGCTGTGGTACCAGTGGGTTGGCAGTTAAGTCAGATGGTTGTTTTTCCTTTTCTTAGTTTTACTTGAAGTAGTTGTCTCAGTAGTACCTGGAGGGTTTGGAAGATGGTCAGGAAGTGTTTTAGAAGTCCTCACTGATGTGTGAGAGAGGCAGTCCAGGTGTGAGAGTGGGGACCCAGGGGATGGTGAGTTCCCATCAGGAGTTGCAGTACTGGAACTGGTGGCTCTGGAAACACATTGTCACATGTCTTGTGACAGATAAAAGAGGGTCTTGAGCAGAGTTCTTCAGCTGATAAAATTCTTTGCTGCTTGCACGGTATTTTTATAAAACTGCTGGTTTTTCATGAGCATGCTGAGCACAGTAGCTTTTTGGGAAGTGTTTCCCATTAGATCTCTGCTGCCCATAGTGACAAAAATACGTTTTTACCAACTTTAGCCCTGAGAACCCAAATCTTGCCATTTTGAGGCATCTCATTAATGATTACAATTATTCACTCAATTCCTTCTTACAAATCTTCCATGCTCTTCTCAAATCTTCAGTGGTCTTCCAGCATTGGAAGTGGCCTTAATTTCATCATAGATCTTTATATGTGCATTAATATGTAGTCAGAAATATACCAGAGGGGTGTCTCTAAGCAAGCCCCAAAGCCATTTTCACTGCAGAAATAAATAGTGTCTTTTACCTTGATCTTCCACAGGAAGTACAACCTAATTTTCCTTTTTTTCCCCCCGTCATTTGGTTAATACAGTTTTCTTCAGCCTCCAAAGGCGCTGTCATCACTGAGCACGATACGGGATGGGAACTGGAGAGACGGCTGCTATTGATGAAGGATGCCCCTCAGCACTGGAAAACACACAACGTGGATTTCATTACCCAGCTGGCTGGGTAGCAATGATTTGGAAGAGGAGGGTCATACAGTATTATTTTCCCCAGCATCTTAATCTGTAACCATCTACAATGCTATGTCATTTTTAAAAAATGAACATCTTATCAAATACTAGATATTGCACTTGATTCGTTACCTGAACAGCTGCATTGTTACCAGACTAACAATGGCAGTGTTGGTATTTGGAACTGAAGAAGTATTATCTGTGTGCAAAATACGAGAATATTTCCTTGGAACAAACTAGGAGATTCTGCTTTTGGGCAGCTTTGCCATACTGAAGTTCTGAGATAATTTATTCAGTGTAAAGGCATCACACATTTTATTTTGAATTTCGGGGTACTTATGTATGTGCTTGAATTTTTTTCTAGTGTTTTCAGTACATTTTATTTTGTATACTTAAGTTCATTTAAACTTGCCTGAACCTTGAACTACAGAGAGATAATTTAATTTTTTCTGTGCCATAAATGATATTTTTGGGGTAATGTACTTTTTTAGCACTAGGAACATATCTTACAAAATATTACCATTTGCAATACAAAGCAGTATATTTATGTTGCGGAAACACAAAAAAAAAGGTAGCATTCACTGGAAATTGCCAACCAGCTGGGTCAGCATGGTTTTGTTGGTCTATCACCATTTGTTGAATTGTTAATTTATTGTCATAGTGTTTTGTATTTAAAACGGCAGCATAAATCACATTGCACTTACAAAGGTACAGTGATCTCTAAAACTACTGTTGATTTTCAGTACTTTATTACAAAGAATAAAATTGTAATGTTTTATTAACAATTGCTTATGGGAAATGAGTTTTAATGTGAATAAATCTTTTTGATAGATCTTTTACAAAATCCAATTGCACTAATCAATGCTTTCTTATAATGGCATATAACTTAATATTTGATTACAACTGTGTATACTGCTGTTTTGGAATGTTTCAGGAAATAAAGAATCTATTTCAGCAATAATGCTCTTCTTCAGTGTGCAATGTAAACATCATGAGAATTTAGCTACTCACATCTACTTTGCTCCTGAAGTTTTTGCTTAGCTTCTATAAAGATTGTGCTGGATTTTTGCAAGTAGTAACTGAGTTACCCTCAAAAAAACTTTTTTAAAATTGTGTTAGGAAGCCATGGTATGCCTAGAAGACAAATATGTATTATTTTCAAATCAATCTTACTATACTCTTAAGAGACTTTTTCAGTTCAATGTTTAGAGTGTGCAAGTGCAAATACCACTCACAATGGGAAACAGAAATTGTATACCTTTCACTGTGGCTATGAATTTACTATCAGCTTTGCTCCGCAGTTGTTTGAGGACCTGCTTTTCTGGAAAGAGCAAACTAAAAAAAGCAGAGAGGAAGTATTTAGTGGTGAGTAAAACTTTCATTACGCTAAGAAGTGATGTATATGAGTGCAGTAGGATCTCTGCACAATATCATATTGTTTAACAGAAATAATTAGTTGATTTTTTACACTGAAGTTCTTATAATACAGTTAAAATCCCTTTTTTTTTTTCTTTTCCAAAAGAGCAGAACTGTTGAAGAAAGTATCAAGAATAATCAAAAAAAGAAATTATCTCTGCACAGGTAAGTAATTAAGCAGGAGTATACCAAACTCACATTGTTTGTTAGAAGCTTTAATTGGAATAAATTACTTTTCGTAAAAGCAGTCATTCATTTGTGGAAAATCTGTGATTTTGCTGGGGTCCAGAGGCAGCTTGGGGGTGCTTTGCCTTTTGCCTGTGAGAAGTTCTGCAGCTCTCATGGATTCTGATGCTAGGCATCCAGCATGATCTTCATAAAAGATGGATGAGGGCCCATGGCAATGATTAGTTTCTCACTGATGACAGCCCTGGTTTGAACTGTCTCTTCAATTTGTTCCCTAGTGCCAGGATTTTACCACTGTTCCTACATTATCTGGGGCACCACAGCATCACATTATTTTCAATTTTTGAAATAGATTGCAGCTGTTGGATTTAATACCAAGTTGTACACAGGAGGGCAGTATATACTTTGAAAATAACTTTCTTTTTGGTAGCTCATCTGTTTTCCAGGATGTGAATGTTATGAGCTCTTTGAGAAGATCCAGTTGTTTTTCCCTTTTAAATTACCCTATTTCCTTGTAATACATCGTGTCAGGATTTGGTAACCTTACAGCTTTTCTGTTCTAAGTGTTTTTGTCAGGTATCTGTGACATTGGATGCCATCAGGCTCTAGGAAGAAATCCAAGGTGTGAACAGCTGGATCTAAGAATGAACAGAATCACGCCTGTTTCAACCATGGACTGTGTTTGCCTGTAGCTGGTGGAGCTGGCTGTCTCTCCTCAAATTTGCATCAGTGAACCCGGGTACTACTGCATGGTGTCATAGTCTTCACTACACATTTCAGTGGGAGCAAACTGGGTGGGATATGCAAGACAAAGTCACTTCTGTCAGGCTCAGTTTTGCAAGAGGCAGAATCTCCTCCAGGGCAGCAGTAAACACAGTTATCTTTAAAAATGAGGACTCAAACTTACTTTTCCTAAGGAAAAATGAATTTCTAAGTGTAAGGGAGCTTTTGAGAACTCTGTTCTTTCTCTTTGGTTCTTTTAGTCCATGAATATGAATTCTACTCCTGCCTTCATGTTGCTGCATCCCAAAAATGACATGACTGTAATTCAGTCCAAACTGTAATCTTGAGCTCACCTTTTAGCTAATGAGTGAGTCATGATCTTTTTTTGCTAAGGTCTTTTCCCTGTTCTCTTTAGATGCTGGGGATATAACCTCTATATTTCCAGTCTTTGAGCCTCATAATCTGAGGCACTGTCTTTGATTTTTCCACAAACTAATATTCTGGTTAAGTCTAAGTCCTGCATTGAAGTTGCACATTTCTTTTTTTCTCCCCTACATGTGAAATTTATCCATTTCCTCCTTACTGGAAGTAATATTTGGCCTTGTAGTGGCTTCAGTGTGTGAAACCTGTCTAAAGTAGAACTGCTAAGATGATTTTTCTCTCTTTCTTCTTTGACAATGTCACTGCTTTGACCACTTCATGTGTATTGCTGATTTTCCTCTCTCTGTTGAAAAGAATTGTTTTGATCTAGTTGTATCTTCTACAAAGCCATGGAACCTATCCCATCCCCACTATTAGTTTCTCATTGAGTGCTGAAGTGAATTCCCATGTGTCAAAGTCCACAATGCCAGCCTGCATTGAGCGTGCTGCAAGCAAAGCACCTGCTAGCTATCTCCTTCTGTGTTGTCCCTCCCTGTAGGGGATCGCTGGGCATCTCCAGTTTTTAATTCATCATCAAATCCTTCTTAAAAGATTTTTGTCTTTGTCATGTTACCTGTCAAACCTGGACAAGTTAAATTACCAGTGTTGACATCTTTTGCTTTTAAGCCCATCATTTTAAATTTGACTGGTGATTGTTGCTATACCTAAACTGCTTAGTCTGATTTAATTTTCTTTTTCGTATTTGACCAGCCCGTCTGCTCAGCCAGCTTTCCCCCTCACCAGTATTTCTACCTCTTGCACTCTCCAGATTCAAACTTTTCTTGTAATCTCTCTGTGATTGCACATGCTCTTGTCTCTCTTGTGGCTTGTGTGGTTGGTGCAATTCTTGACCATCTACCTGCAGATTCCCACCCTGCTATTCTGCTCCTCATTCTCCAGCCTGGGGAGAAGGTCCTCAGTGTATCTTTTGTCTCCATCAGTAGGAATTTTAGCTCTTAACCTGCAAAGTTAAGCAGTTATGCTTAATCTGAATTAATGTCTGTGAGTATGGGTCATACCTCTGCACTTGGATGTGACCAGGCTGCCTGGTTCTTGCAAGGGGAATTCAGGGGATTATCTTTGACCTAAAGAGGTCCAAGAGATGATGTTTCTACATGTGCAGTTGAACAATACTTTTATATAATCTCATGGAAGGAAGGGAGTGATTAGATAAATTTGTTCTTGAAACCTCATTCCTTTTTAAATAAGCCAGTTTATATAAGCCATAATTGTTTAGGTGACCTAAGCGTTATGAATCCCTTACCCATAAACAAACAAACAAGAATCCTTTGGTACCCAAATACTGATTTTGGCATTATCATGGAATGGTTTCAGTTGGAAGATAATCTAGTTCCAACACCTTCCACTAGGCCCGGTGTCTTCAAGCCCTGTCCAACCTGGTCTTAAACATTTCCAGGGGTGGGGCATTCACAACTTTGGGCAAATGTTGCCATTCCTCACCACCCTCAGAGTAAAGAATTTCTTCTATTGTCTAATCTAAACCTACCCTCTTTCAGTTTGAAGCCATCCACCTTTGTCCTATCCCTATATGCTGTAGTAAACAGTCTCCAACTTTCTTATAGGCTTCCTTAAAGTACTGGAAAGCCACAGTTAGGTTACCCCAAAGCCTTCTCTTCTGCAGTGTGAACAACCCTAATTTTCTCAGCCTTTCCTCATGGAAGAGGTGCCTCTAATCATGCTGGTGGCCCTCCCCTGGACAAGTCCCCAGGTTGGGTGCAGCAGTGCAGGTGGGGTCTCAGCAGAGCAGAGGGGCAGAATCCCCTCCCTGGCCCTGCTGTCCACACTGCTCTGGATGCAGCCAGGACATGTTTGGCTTTCTGTTATTTGGCCAAAGGTTGGATTCAGTCACCTTGGTGGACTTTTACAACCTTAATGATTGTATGATTGTGTGATTCTTGCTTAATTCTGTAAGGAAGTAAACACATTTCTTAATTCATGCATTACCTTGAGCAGGTTAGGGAATACAAGCAGGCAGAGATACATATAAAAGCAGCTGCTAGTGTTGTTTTTCACTGGTTCATATGTACAATGTATAGTTGTATAGATTTGGCTGTCTGAACCATGGTAAGAAGTTTGGACCATGAATGGTGGTTGAACTTTAAATTACTTGCAGAGAAATACTTCAAAAGTGAATCTATATTGACTTTTTAAAGTGGAGAAAAGTTTGATATTTAATAAAGTCAAAAAGGGTGCACATTTCCCAGATGCAGATTTCAAAATTATATAAAACTACAGTTAGACAATAGATAATGTTCACAGACTGAGTGACTTGTACTTGAAAAAAAATGTGATAATACACAAAATGAAGGCAACTCTGTTAGGTATTCGCTGCTTCTCTACTCAGTTCAGCCCTCTTTAAAGAGGGATTGAACATCTGAAAGAGACTGAGCTGTACAAGTTGTTCTTGTGGCTGGGCAGAAAAAAAGCCTTGTGGCTCCTAAGCATGAAGTAGACTTGACCATGCAGTGTGAACCCACATGGCAGATCCATTGCTCTCCAACAGCCTTGTTTCCCAGGAGCACAGGTGCCTGCTTCCCACCTGGCACCAGATGCAGCCTTGGCTGCCCACTGCCTTCTGTGAAGGTACTAGAGAAAAGACATTCCTCTCTTGCTGAGATTGAATACTTAAAAGAGTCTCATTTCTGGGGCAGAGTCCAACTAGACAGTGATACTCAAACATGTTATTTTTGTTCTGTGAGCATAGCTAAAAGATGTTTTGCCTTTTCAGACATGATCTTTCTGCTCTGTAGAGTTCTTTCCCTATGCTCATGCATTTATTACTGTGTTTTTCTATTTTGACTTTTTTTTTTTTTGCTAGAAGAATCAAAATAATGTTTCTTCTGTGTTTAAAAAAAAAAAAAAAAGAAGAATTTATCTTCTTTGTTTCTGTTCACTTCTTGCCCCTGACATTTCTGTTGTTCTCCTAGAAAAATAAAATATTCCTTTGTCTTTGTGGCCAGACATATAGAAAGAATGAGCCTGTGGCCAAATTCCCAAACTGAGCTCTAGCAATCCAGCCAACCCTTAATACTTTGCAGTCTGCACGCAGATGTTACAAAACAAGGTATATTATCCATATCCAAGACTGAAATTTTCAGTAATAGAAGCAGCAGATAACATGATGAGAATGTCAGCTACAATACACCTAAACTGAAATTTTTTGAACCAATTCTTTTGCAATAATAGAAAACAGAAAAGGTACTGATAATGTTTCTTTTGCTTTTCAATCCTTTGTGCAGGAGGTTACACTAACTTCATTTTTGGAACCCTTGATATGTGCTTTTCCTTTCTTACGAATTTCATTGAGCCAATACAAATGTGAATTCAATTTTAGCAATATGTTTAATGAACACTGACCTCTTTAGGAGACTTACATTGTTTCTAAAACTGAGATATTCCAGTGCTAGCATCAGGGTGTAGTACAGTTTCTTACCATAATGTTGCTAATATCCCATTCAATTCCTTTAGCATGTAAATAATTGAAATGAAAGTTCAGGAATGCAGAAGAAAAAAATTATTTAGAAGAACTGATACTTTTAAACCAAAGAAAATCAGAAAAATGTGTTTTGATTTAATCCATGTTTATCTAGGCAGTTACTAACTGCAGTAAATTATGCAACTTCAAGTAGGTATACATATTCAATGGAAAGGAAAGGGAGTATATGAAAGAAGGAAAAAAGCATCAGACAAAAATATGTAGCTGTATCAATGGCTTGCTCTTCACTGGATCTGAATTCACATTAAACAACCGTCTTATAAAATGCCTTATAAAAAGGAACACTTTTAGCACCTGATCTTTTCAATCAATGAGAAACAGCATTGATGATATAAAATGAGTCCCATCCCACTTAATTTACAGATGCAGCTACTTGGGTTGGTGCAGCTGCTCTCGACTCTTAATTATGCTCTCATCTCGTTGATAAGTGCAGTCTGATGCAGAAGCTGTGTGAGTGTTAGTGCAGCTTATCTTGCTTCTGAAGACACGTTATTACTTTGGCTCGTCGGTGCAGGAGATCTGTGGTTGGGTGGGTTGGGTGGTGGGGAGACCCTGCATCTGCCTTACCATGTTCAGTACTATCAGCCTGGTAGCTGATAGCTGATAACAAATCTGTGGCTTTGTTACCCAGCCCTGTGGTTTGTGTGTGAGCTGAGTGATTCTCTTTGATGAGGAGCCAAATGTCATTATGCACAGTCTGACAGCACGGGCATGCTTTTCTGAAGCACTGAGTGCTTGCAGCCCCAACGGCATCTAGTTCATGCAGTAAGATTTTTAGCACCTCTGAAATGAGATATTGGAAAAATGTATCTTCCTGATATTGTCTTAGTAAGGTCCCATTTAAAATGAACCTTCATTACTGTATTTTCACAGGCCGGTATCTTAAAGTTTACTCAGAAAGGAGTTTATTCAATGGCATTGAGTGAAAATGACTTGGAATAAAATCCACTGTCTGGCCATGGATATTTTGTACTTCTGTGGAATTCCAAACTCATTGCACAGAACATTCTGTTAAAAATAGTGGTTTAGATTGTTTTGCATTGTCAATGATCTGTTTTCCAAAGGAAACAGGAAGAAATGTGCTATTTATTTGGCAAGCTATTCCAGACAATTGGGATGATCATTTTCCCTGGCACACAATCTCTTTATACGGAATCGAGTGTAAATGCCAATATTGATTGAAAAGGATCAGGTATTCATAAAAATCCAAGTTAACTTTATAATGTAGCACAGCAAAAGCTACCCTTAAGGGACATTAACATAATGGGGAACTCCATCCTGGAAAGCCTTAGCATGATTCCCAAGAGTAGATTTACTGTCTCCATATAGATTAAACCAACAGTTTGCTCAAGAAATTCACATTCTACTTCAAAATATAAATCACAGGTGCGTGTAGGGTTTACATAAGCATATTTCCAAGAAAGATAGGGATATGTGGCAATCTTGGAGTGTTTCAGCAGTGTTTCGGAACATAAACTGCTGAAAAGAGCCTTGTTTCCTTCTGCATCATTTCATAGCCTCACTCGATATCCTGTCTACTTTATATCCTCAGTGTGAACAATATATGATAAGATGAAAGGCAGTTTACATAAAAGCAGCCCATCTCCTTGAAGAGAACTTACGAAGTACATCTCCTGTATATTCCTTTAATCCTTTGTGAAGCAGTCAACGGCAGCTTTGCCCTCTGTTTTGAAACTTTTCCTTAATTCCACAGAGCGGTTAAGTTTGTTGTGAAATAGTTTGGGTTTTTTCCCCTTTCCTCTGGGTAGAAAAAAAGATATGGGAAAAACTGTCTCATGGCATGTGTTAGCCTGCGGATAGAATCACAAAGCAGTGGAAATGAATGCATTTTCTTGAAACCTCAGTAGTACCAGAAAACCTGCCTGACGTGCTCATACTTGAGTAATGGGATTAAATGTTTGTGCTCTGGTAGTGTCTGTGGGCTGCAAGCAACTTGGGCTTCATGGAATAAAGCCAAAAATGCCTTGTCCAAAGCAGCTGGCGGTCTAAGTGAGGGCATTGCCTAAGCTCTGTGCACCTTTTCATGTGAATAAAGCTCTTCCAGCTGCAAGTGAATTGCAGAATTGATTCCAAAACAGGAACAGCCAGGACAGTAAATTGAAAATCAGAAGAACTGGATTGTCTTTCCTATACATTTTCTTTATGGCTGATTATTTTGCATTCTTTCATAATTTAGTTTCTCTTTATACGGTCCTTTTTTTAGCAAACTTACCATGTACTCGTAGAGTTATTGTTTAGTTTTTATGGGAACCACAGTGAAGCAAGTAATTTTTGATTCTTTTGAACACAGGTAGCGATGAAGAAAAGCAGTGGAATAACAGAACTTTATAATTTAAGTCTGAAAATAAATTCTTGTAGAGATATATGCTGTGTAAATGGGATTATTTTGTGTTATTAATGTATTTAGTCAACAAGTCTGGGTAGCAAGTTTAGGAATCCAAAAGGAAATAATTATGCACAGCTTGGTAAGTTTTGGTTTTTGTTCTGTATGCTGATGAAGTTTCATATTTTCATGTCATGCAAAAAACTAGGACAAATACAAGTGAAAGGAAAGGGGGAAAAAGAATCAGAAACAAAGGTAATTGAAGGAAACAGCACTTGTTTGAAGACAAGGAGACTTCTGTAGAAGGTACTGATATGTCATGTGCACCAGCAGTCGAAAAGCCACAATGGGAAGCCACTTAATTGTGCCTATGCTGTTTCCTTTGAGCTGTAAACAGAGAGCTGGCTTAAAAAATCCTATTCGTCCTTAATCTCAGACATACTGATTTTTATTCTAAAGGACAGTGAGTTTTCCTAGGATCTTGCGGAGTCAAAATGATACAGGTATGACCTGAATTCAGGTAGCAGAAAATTGAGGAAATGTCAGTGTTCTCTTGTGTTCACTCTTACAGGTGCCAGCTGCTAATCCAGCTGTGAAGACTGAGGAGAAGAAGGAGAGGATGGTAGAAAACTGAGACAATTGTGGTTCATCTGTATTTGATATTATATTACATTGTATTGAGGTGGCTCACAAATGTAGTAGTGAACCAGAGTATCTGGTCTAGAACATGTGATGTTCTGATAGTATGTATTAGTTATACATGCACTGGCACAACCCAAACACTTTGGTATTTTGTGTGTTACAATATTTAAACCAAAATACCATTCTGTTTTCTGATATACAGGGCAGTCAATGAAAGTGCAGAATTGAACCCGCTCAGCTGCTGTGCACATGGTAAAACTGGATCAAGTCAAGAACAGGTTCCTGCCTTCAAGAGTTTAAAAGTCTGAGAAGCAAAGAAAAAAGAAATATAATACTAAACAAAACAAACCATGTGTACTTTTATAGAGAAATCAGATATGGTTTAGATTGTTTGTACTTGAAAGGGAAAGGTCTCTGGCAACTTTCTTTGGCATCCTCTTCTTTTGGATTTGCCACAGGAGCTGGTCTTGAAGTATTTGTTCTGAGATCAAGACTCTGAGCCAGCGACCACACTACTGTGGTTATCCCTGAGCTGATGTTGACCCCTTAAAGGGGAAAGGAAGAACAGGAGTGATAGCATCTATGATGACTTGAAAAACAGCAGAGGAAAAAGAATATGGTTCTGTTATTCGATGTTATAAAATCTTGTGACACCCTTGTTTTTCCTAGTGTGTGAAGTTCTGTGCTGCCTGGCCTCTTAACCACTTCTAAGCAGTTCCAACCAGGAAGCTTCTCCTCTTCATTAAAATTTGCATCAGCAGAGGCTGAATGAGCAGAGACTAAGTCTAAGTCTGATAAAAACCCGTAAAAGAAAAATTCTTCATGGAGAGTGTAGGGGTGGATCTGATTGTGGAAGTGGGTGCTTACATGGTACAAAATGTGATGTCTACCTTTGGCATTCCTGTCCTAGTTGGCAATCCAAAATACTAAGTAAAGTAAGGAAGCATCCTAATTGCTGAGGGAAAGAGTAGTACCTCAGAGGAGTACTCCCATTAGGGAAAACTAATAAAAAATTCTAATTAAATCCTTCCTTTTTTCTGGACTGCAGGTGCTTGAATTAAGTCTTCAACAGAGATGACTCTGCTCACTTGGGATTCACAACCACAAATCCTCTAATGAGGGTTGACACCCACATATGTTCTTTGAAGAGATATTTATGCTGCTAATTAAAAAGGGGCCATGAGCCAACCCCTGGCCTCAAAGCCAAATGGCACAAATTGGCTCATGGCTGCACAGCTGAGGCTTCTTCTGGAAGTAAGTTTATCTTGGAGAGATTTACCTGAAACAGCCTGAAAGGGAGCCGGGGTGTGAACTAACATTTAAATATTGTGCATTATTTGTGGGCCTGCTGCTTAAGCCAAATCTTGTCTCTCATACTTAGCAATAAAGATGTGCCTTGTGAGACCTGGGCAGAACTACCAGCCTTAAAAAAGTCTCCAAGACGGCGACCCTCTATGCAGCCATCAATGGTTTTAATGCTTCCTGAAGAAGTGATAGACCTATTTTAGAGGTTCCAGAGGAGTGTCACTGCCATGAAGTTCCTTCAACATCTCCTGCTAAACTGGACAGAAAAGACTACTGGAAACTTCAGACCAGAGAGACAGAATAACTGAATAATTTTTATGCGAATAGTTAAGGGAGATGAAACACCATGTTGGTTTGGTTTGATTGGTTGCTTTTCTCCTGGGACTATTTCTGTAGATTAAACAGGTCTTAAATGCAGGAATTACAATGCAGTTTAAATGCCTACAGTTGCATTTATTGGCTCTGTTTCTTAAAACAAACAAACAAACAAACAAAAAAAACCCCAACAACAACATAAAAACCATCAAAAAAACCCAAAAATTCAAAAAACTTAGAAAAATCCCCAAAGAGGTTTCTGAAAAGCAGTCATGACAAATGTAGGTACCAGATGCAGATGCAGATGCAGGCTGTGTATATTGTCACAGAAAGGATTGTGTTCAGCAGGAGAATCTGAAATGCATCTGTTCTAACATAGCCATATAGCCCCTTTCACTGCTCTTCTCTGGAAGAGGCTGCAGCTGTTAGATGTACTCAGCATTGCAAACCTTTATGCAGGTGGCAGTAACTAGCATCAGCAGACAGAACCTGTGGTTTCTGCCTGTTTGGGTTTTATTGCTGGACATGGCTTACAAGAGTTATTATTTCAAAATGTGACCAGAAGAGGGGGAGATCAAGGAGGGGAAAATTAGCAGTCTTAAAATCCTAATATTAATTGCCTCCTCAGTGTTTAGTTGCCATAAGCCAAACAAACTTCTTTTTATTGCTCTGCAAATGCAAACTGGAACATAATAGCCAAGGGCAAGTGCATCCATCCACAAATACTTTGCAAATACTTTTATGGAGTACCTCTTTTAAAAGATTGTGCTCAGCTTTCAGAGGCTTTCAGTGTGCATTAGTTTTGAAAAGTTTCCAGAAAAGAAATGGTCTGGAATTTGTGTGTCCTGGAAGAAATCAAGGAACATTTTGCTACCTAACATGGTGCAGAGTTACCACCAAATCGAGCCTGATGCAATCAAGCTGTTGCTGAGCACTGGTTTGTCATCTAGCATCATCCCAGTTCTCTCTCTTGATCAGAGCTCTGTGTCAGCCAAAAGTCCAAATGTTTCAATGGCTAAAAAACAAAAGAGAATTGAAAAGCTTTCCTTTTTGTTCTCCATGGTTTTGACACCACCATGAGCACTGATAGGACACTGAGAAACTTTTTGTTTCTGAATAGTAGAAGTTTCACAGGTAGAAGAAAATGAAATTAATGTTGCAAGTGAAAACAGAATTGTGCAATATAATTCCTCAGTTTCTATGGGCTCCTACTTGAACTGAATAAATAGAAACTGGATCCGTATTTCCCACCATCCTAGATCCTCCATTGTCTGGGGTGTCTCATAACTGGCTTGGTCTCCTCACTCCTGGGTGCGACTCTACCTACTGGAGTGAACATAAAATATTGCTGGGGTGACAATTACAGAGGTGGTTGTGGAAGAGCATCTCTGTTCAGTAAAGTCCTCCATTTCAATTGTTAGAATTCAATAAAGGGTTTAAGCTTATTTAATGCAGTAGTACTTTAGCTTTTTTTTTTTTTTCATTTAGCTTAGTATGCTTTGCTTTGCTTTGCTTTGATGACTCTATATTAATTAAAATATTTCCTACTTTCTACAAGTTTACCCACTTATCTCACCACTGACCTCTGTGTTTAGCTGAATCTCTGAGAAGGTACCTAATAATGATTTGAAGTGCTCAGGAGAGAGAAAAATACAAGGATTTTCCCTAATAAAGTTTTGTTTTGCTAATTGTCCTCCTCACTGGCAAAAATAGGTGCCTTGTTTCTCACTTCAGGTATGTGAAAATCACAATTTACTATCATTTAGGAAAAATAGTTCAGGGAGTTTTATGCCATGTGCTGTAACAAAGACAAATTAATACAAATCCTCAGGCTTACCAAAAAAGGATAGGAGGCAAAACTTCAGAAGTGTAAAATGCCAGTAGCTAGAAAGACGAAGAAAGTGAGTGTCCAGCTCATTACAGATAGATATGATAGATTCTTTTTAGTAGCAAGAATTGGCACACTAGAAGAATTGTGGGTTGCTCTGAGTTAGTCATATGGCATGTCCTAACATCATCAAACATTCTTTGCAGTATTAAACTTCCGTAGTTGAAACCATTTTATCAGACACACGCAAACTTGATTTGCCAGTAACAAGGGAAACTACCCTAAGGATATGTTATTGAGCATTTATCCAAGCTGTATTTTGAGTGCTGTTTCAGCTTTCATTCCAGGTATTGGCAGAAACATTATTGCTTTTGCTGTAGATGAGCAAGGCTGTTTAACCTCTCCAGATACCGGGGAAATGAACACTGTGAAAATACAGTTGCAAAAATACTTTAGAGAGCTTGTATTCTGTGAAATGAACATTAAATAGATATTGTTTCACTACACGCAGGGGACATGGACCTCTGTTTTGAAGCCTCAGAAACAGCCCTATCTATCTGATTGTTTTAATAACTGCAGCTGGAGGAAACTGACTGAGAAAGCTCTTAAACAACACTGTTATTGCTCCTATTCAAGAAAGTATGAAAATAGGTGCCTAACATTGATTGCAATGTATATTTAATCAACACTTAATTGCAAACTCTATATGGGCTGTTATGAATTATTATTAGTGTATTAATTTTCAATTCTCATTTTTTAAATGCTACTTCTTAAAAACTGAGGCCCATATATTTTACTGAGCTACATCCAGTAAGTTCAGCAGGCTTCAATGAAGCTGCCATTCTGAGGCTCTCGTTCTGTGTGTTTTAGTGGTCCTAAAATAAAATTTCATTTTCTAAGATGGAATTGGGACTCTGCATTGATAGCTCTTTTTTTCATTTTCTTCTGTCCCAGAGTACCAAATACTCATGCTGTGAGAAAGCCTCAGTGTATTTTATTAACAGTGATTAGTTAAGCTTTTTAGCAGCCATTCAAGGGAGAACAGTGGCAGTTCTCAGCATTTGACAAAAGAGGTCTGAGGTACAGATGGTAATGTCTGTGTCTCATGCAAGTCTCATGATTTTCAGATTTGTGCCAAGAGCTCTGCCTTCTGGAAAAGCAGCATTCACATCAGAGGTCACCGTCAAACAGTGACAGTGTCTACCTGAGAACCTCTACATAAATCAAAAACCTATGCTCAAGAAATGTTCAGTCTTCTCTTGTATGTGTGCTATAGTATTGTGTGGCTTTTTCATCACTAAAAATAATTGTAGAGCATTTTTCTAGAAGTCCCAAATTTTCTTTCACAAATAGCAGTTTGCTTTATCACATGCTGGCTTCATTTTTAGCTATGGAAATGAATTTTGGCATGGAAGTGCTACAACAGTGTGCGTAACTTAATTATCATAGTGGGAAAAAAGATGCCACGGGCAGCAGCTCCTGTGGCTTCTGAGTATGTGAATGTGCACGGCTCTAAATGTTCATTCCACTTGGTGGCAAGATTGCAGATTTATACAGACTAGGTCCTCAAAATCATGCAGATGTGAAGAGCTGTAGAACCTCTTGTTTGTTGATGTCCCAAGCTTTCCTTTGTATATTACTTGTTGCTAGTTTGATGGTGGGGAGAAAATCCATCCCTGTGAGTGTTGAAGGCAGCACAGCTGAGTCAGTGTTGTTCCTCCTTACAACTGCTGAATGCAAATTCCCCTAAACGGGGACATTTTCACAGCTGTGTAAAATACTGGAATAGCTTCCTCCTTCCCCAAAGGAAATATAAGTGTATCAAAAGATGCATTCTCAAACTACAGTAATTTCACGATTACAAGATGCACCTGATTATAAGCCGCATATCCGGGTGTCGGCAACGTTTAGGTCTTTGTCCATGTATAAGCCACACCGGAATATATGCCACACTTTCGTTTGTAGGGAGGACCTGCATTCAAAAAAGTAACGAATTAGTAGCGGAATCACGGGCTCATTCGCCCTGGCCCAGTGCTGCCCTGCTGTGCCAGCGGGAGGGAGGCACAGAGCCCGCTTGCACCCACGGCGGCAGCGGAGGAGGAGGCATGGAGCCCCCGCCTCCCCCTGCTGCCGCAAGGCCGGCAGGAGGGAGCCCCCCGCCTCCCCCCGCCGTGCTGCCGGCAGCACGGAGCCTGCCTCCACCCACTGCGCAACAGAGTAACCAATTTGTAACAATTGCGCAATCCAGGGTTTTACTGTCAGGTGCTTGGCTTGGCACCCTGGCTGGCACTGCCGGGTTGGGAAATTTCCAAACTTTTTTCATGTATTTGTCGCTCCTGAGTGTAAGCCGCATTTCCGGGTCGGAAGCAAAATTTTAGTCAAAATGGTGCAGCTTATAATCATGAAATTACTGTATTTTAAAACCCAGAACTGGATTTTTTTTTTTTTTTTAAATTGGAATGACAAGAACTTGCTCGAACTTACCAAGGTTTTTTCTATTGTTTTGGGGTTTTGGGTGGGTGGTTTTTGTTTAGTTTGGTTTTAGTTTTTTTTGCTGTGTTTCAGGTTTTTTTTGTTGTTGTTGTTGTTTTTTGCTATTGTGAGTTACAGAAATTAGATTTCAAAATCATTATAGAAAATAATGGAAAAAAGACAAGGTTAGATGGGGTTGTGAGCAATCTGGTCTAATGGAAGGTGTCCCTGCCCATGGAACAGGGGTTGGAAACAGATCATCTTTAAGGTCCCTTCTAACCCAAGCCAGTTTATGTTTCTGAGATATACCACAAAATAATCTGAATGTATGCACAAGGTCACCTAGAATATTCTTGTTCATTTTATGGAACCTCTTTCTTTCTAAAAAATTATTTTGGACCAAAAGAATATTATTATATTTTTGGGAAAAAAATTGTTGGCACAAATTATTTCTATTAAGTATCAGAAGCTGAGTATTCAGTAAATCACCATCCCCAGTTCTAAGTGGATTTTGAAAGAAACAGCAAGACTTTGCAAGTTATCTTTTCACAGCCCAAGGGGAAAGCTCCCTCCCTTCCTTTCACACCAGCTATTCTTGACTGTTAAATTGTCTTCCTGCTTCCTCCCTCTTAGATTTCATGTTTAAAGCTGCAGAAAGTTAAGATAAACAGGAGTTGTCACACTAACATATGACTCAGTAATACTGCACAGCTTTGTTGTTTGTTTTGTTTTTGTTTGAGTTTTTCGGATTTTTTTTTCATTAGAACTAGGACTAGCTAGTGCTGCACAGAGTAATTGTGATTTTTAAAAAAATATGAGCAGCTGTCTGTGGATGCTTTAATTAGAATGGATTTCCTCATAAGAGATCTTTATAGTCTCACTCTTAAAGTAGATGGCTGTCATAATTCCCAGTCTGACAAGCTACACATGATTCTCAAGTTTCACTACCTTCCTTATAGCTTACATTTATGTGGTCTTTCAGTTGATGCAAAAGTTGTTATATATGTATGTATGCTACCACAGAAGAGTGAACAGTCTGCTGCTGGCAAAGTATAAAAGAAAAAAGGCCTAGTTTTATGATCTGTGTCCCAGGATCTCAAATGTCCACTCAGAATAAAGAGGAACTTTAAAGCTTTGTACATGACACACCCCCCAGAGCACTGGAAAACTGCACTGCATCTTGTTTGCCCAGAGGACTGGAGGGAGAGCAAGCATTCCCAAGTTTGAAAGCTCTTATTCTGAGATAACAGGATACTTTACCACCTAACATGTAAAATACACATATCCTTCCCCTTTGAATAGGTAAATTCCTAGTGTAGGGAAAATAAAAGGTACAGGATTTGTAGAGTTGTGGTATTCCCCTTACCTCAATGATTTTGCAGATGGTGAAATTTGCCTCAATGTATGTCTGCATATCTCTCATACTTGGCAAAGTAAATCACATTTCCTTTAGGACAGGGAGTATCTTGTCAAACATCTGAGCAGAATGAACTATACTGACCCCCAATTATGTACACCCAAATGATACCCAAGTGGCTCTAATGAAACATGGTTAGTCCTGAGCAGTAATAACCAAAGTATCCATGGATTTTAAGGCACCTAATAAATGCTTCTCAATACTGAGTGCCACTAAGGCATGCTAAAAAACCAGAAACACTGTGGTGTATAGTTCCTTTATTTCAGCTTAAGAAGTACTCTTATAAAACAGAAAGGAAAAGGGACATGCTTTGTTTTTTGGTTTTTGTTTGGTTTGGGGTTTTTCTGGGGGTTTTTTTTTGGGTTTTTTGTTTAATCTTTAATAAAACTTGTCTGACCTCCTGTTTACTCCATATTTTGGAGGGTTTTTCTTTACTGTATTGAAGGGAGATAATCTTTTTAATTCTAAGTGTATCTTTCCCATTTATTGGTTACCACAAAGAATTTTTCATTTACTCTAGAATTGTTTTTATACAAATTCTCTTACATCCTTACATTTTTGCTTTACTGCAAAATAGTATGCTAGTGCATTCAGTGCACTCTTCCATTTCTTTAAGAAAGAACTTTACTTAGAAAATGACTTGCAGATTTCTGTTCTTAATCCAGCTTTTCTTTCCTTTTGTCTTGTGCAAGTGACTTAGATTTGGAGGCCTTGAGCACTGCTCTTCCAAGGCTGGAGAGAAGTTGTAGCGCAGTGCAGGAAGAAGGATTGCAGGTGCCTGTGTCATATCTATGTTCCTCTTTCCCAAATTCTGTCAACATTTCTACCCCATGGAGTGGAGCTCTTCCACTGTCTCTCTTTCCATGGCATCTCTCCTGAACATTAAATAATTGTATCCCTATGTTCATGCTGCTTCTGTTTATGTCCCTTCCTGACAAGCATTTCTCTGTACTGACTACTGGCTTTCAGGTTGAGGAAACCTATATTCAGGTGCAATCCTGAATTCTATTCAGGTATGGAGGTGTGTTGCTTGTTGATCGAGGAAGACAACCCTGTCAGCTGGAAAAAGTACTTAAAATTAAAAGCTCATTGTTCACATTGGCTTACTAAGGGTTTTATTTGGTCTCATTTGCCCTTGAAAAATCTCTAAATGGTAAATTGTTGTGGAAATGTTTTTGACTTTTGTGCCTCAGGTCTAATATGAATGTATTCATCCCACGAAATCAAAGGAGCTACTCTGATTTCAATGGATTGCTTGTATGCCTAATTTTGGAGCAATGATCTAGCCACAGCAATGTCCTTTTATATTCTATTGGGCTGTGGCATTGGAAAGCTCTCTCAGTGGGCTTGCACTGAAAAAGCCACCTGGGAAACTCAGCCAGTGCAAAACACAGCTGTTCAGTTTGCTGAACAAGGATCCTCTAAAGGAAGACGTAACAGTGTTCACACATCTCAGTTCTTTCAAGTTTGCTTGGAAGTGAAGAAGAAAGTGCTTTACAAATAGTGCCCATTGGTGTCTGGGATGTCTTTTGGATGGCCTACTGTCTGTTCACAGTTGCCACTGTTCAAAATACTTGAACTGCTGTACCTGTTCTGGACAGAGGATTTGGATGTGGAAACTCAGTGATGGATGTGTGTTCTGTATTTGTAACAGAAGCATGATTAGGACTTACAGGTCTGCTATACCATAACAGATGATTTTGGTTTGACACAATGTGTTCAGCATTTGCAATGCTTTCTATGTACATTACTCTTAGATGTGAATAGCCTAGAGTTTACAAGAAACACAGGAAGAGAGGAAATTCACTTGTGGAGATAAACTGGTGCTTATTATCATTACTTCCATGTCTTCTAAGGTTTCTTGAGTACTATTTGTTTTCATTAGTTTTAAGGATTTTACATGAAACAGTAGCTAAATTATACAAAAGAAACTCGAAAAGCCAGCAAAGGCAATTGGCCAATTTTAAAACACAAAGTATAGGAAGAAAAACTCTTCCAGCTATTAGAAGGTAGCTTGTCTGTACATGACATGCTAATATAGTGAGCAAACCACAACAGCACTGAAAAAGAGACTTTGTCTAAATATAGTGAAGGTTTTCATCAGTATGTATTAGCCTGTCCAGATCTCCAGAGCAGGTGTGAATTGCTTCCTCAGTGCTTTGACCTGAATCTGTCAATATTACCAGCTGGTGGAAATGCAAACCCATTTCAGCAGTTGCCAGCTAACAGTAACATCTGAAGGGTACAATGGCATGATCTGTCCAGTCAGTATGAGATGGAGGTTCCAGCAGCAGATCAGGCTGCGTTAAAATAAAATTTGCTAGTTGGAATACAAAAGGGGCCTTTCTCTTTTGTTTGATTTGTATGTTTGCCCATTGTATATGCCTGGTTTTTCGTTGCTTTCATGTATTCACAGTTCAGCACCAGTAAACGCATAAAACAGTACAAACAAGTAATAAAAGAAGAAAGGCGGCTTGGTTATTTGATTTATTAATCTAAGTGGAGATAAAAACTGTCAATTGGGAAACTGATAGAGAACAATTCTGTTGTACACACCACTTGCTCCTACTGGGCCTAATTGCCTTTTCCACTCCTTCAGTGCCACTGCAGGCGCATCAATGTTGCTCTGTCATCTGTACTTCTCTCTTTCTGAAATATCAAAAATATATAACCAAAAAAAAAATTTCTGAAGGGATGATACATTTAAATGAAATTTAGCCATCCCAAAGTTAGGTATCTCCTTCGAGCTATCCTATGCAGGATTTCCCCATATTCAACAAAAATAGAAAATATTCTCTTTGGATTTTTTCTTTCACCAAGACCTTTATTCAGGCTGGCTTCCCCATGGAATTGTCAGAATCTCTTCATTAAAGCAGAGAGGACCAGAGACGATCTAGGAAGTAGATTGCACTCTGTGATAAGAGGAATCCTGTCCCCAACTTAACACCACATCCCTGTCATGTCCTAGAGCCTCTGGGATGGTTGCAAAGAATATTACCCATCCTTTTAAGATTCCTGCCAGTGGAACGTTAGGACTGATAATAAATGAATTAAAAGACTATTTTGTTGAAAAAACTAAGGTGCATTTCTTCCAAACACTGCTTCTCTTCTCATTGACAGCTTCTGAAGGTGGATTTGCACATTTAAACTTCAGAAATACTTAAATGGTACTGGAAATGAACTTTCTCTATCTTCTTTGTGCACGTACTCACATGTAACATTTATATTACTTGTATAGCAAACATTTTGTCTGAAGCATCCTGATTCCTAAGTTACTGTAGACATTAAAGCAAATATGATGAACAGTAACTGCTCAAGTAACCAATGGAGTTTGTGCAGAGATAACGTTCTGATGGGCAAAAGGGGAGGCACCCATCACACTAATTACATAGGAATCGGACATTTGTCCTCGGCTTTTATATTTCATCACTTTCTTACTTTCTCTCTGTTCTGTGTTTCTTATCCTTAAATGTCAATTTGTCATCACTTACATCTGTTCTCATCCACTTCGCCAGTATGCTTCTCTGTTTCTGCTTGCAAATTGTTTACTTCTGGTTCCTGGAGTTATAGGAACCACTTGTTTCCCTGGTGGTTAGAGTCATTCACATTTAGTGCATTCCTAAACAGATATAAATGTTGAATAAATCATCTCCTACTGATGTGTTGTGGCTTTGCAAAGTAACAGCTATGAACAAGAAGCAGTACTCTCTTAACAGATAACAGAGAAGAAAATCAGGTAAAATTGCCTGTCGTTTGTCTTTATTACAATTTTATAAAAACGATCTGGGAACCGAGTTTTCTTTTTACTAGAATCTAGTATAAAAAAGCTATTACCTCTTTCAGAATTTTGTTGTGGGGGAGCCACAACAATAAAGAGGTATAAATTTTGTATTGATGTTAGTAATATACTAGGAAATTACATTATTTAATTTTCTGGTTTTTACTAGAGGGAGTTTTTACAAGGATTTTAAGATGTTACCTTGAAATTCAAGGTTTGACCATAAACTAACTAGGTACCTCAGCCTGGTAGCAGTTTTTTTAAAATGTAATATATGCAAAATAAGTAGAGCTACATCCACAAGAGATTTCCTGGCTTTAACTTCACCTTTTTGCTTTGTGTTAGAAGTATAATTTCTATCTTTTTTTCCTTGGAGGTGTTTTCATGAAAGTCAGGCATCTAACTACAGTATCTTAAATATGAATGTAATTTCCTATTTAGTCAATGGAGGGAAATATTTAGAAGGAAGGTAATTAGTCTTTCTGAAATGCTTGCTTCTCTCTTGACTGCAGCATCAGGTATTTACACTTCTGTCTGAGTTCCTCACCGAAATATTAACAACTGCACATAATGAATCCTGGGTCTATTATTGTGCATTCAGATTTTATGTTAAATGATGCCTTCTGAAAAAGTGCTGTATTTTATGCAGACAAAGGATGTCCAGATGAGGAAATGGAAAGTGTAGCAGTTATCATGTGCTTTAAAAACTCAGAGAATTCAATGTGATCAATAGCAGGTAGGATTTAAGAAAGAGAGAGCTTGCAGAGAACTCTGCATTATCCATAATGTTGCTACAGAGAAAAGAACAATTGATTAAAAGACTCTGAGGATCACACAGAATAATTTTTAGGTAGCAGAGAAGTAAAACCAAAACAAATTCTCTGTCCAAAAATAGGTCCAAGGTGGGAGAATGGCCCTTGAGATTTGACTGGGTGTAATGAAAAACAATAGATTTTTCAGTATGGTAGGAAAGAATGAGGACTGTGATTTTTTGAGCAAAGATGGTGCTGAAATTTTAACTCTTCTCTAGGAGACTGGGTATAGAAAGTGGAAACTATTGGCACTTAGGTAAAGGAAATTCAAATAAACTTAACCTGGAAAAGGTGTCAAGATGCAGAAGAAAGGTCTAATACCAGCTTTCCTGGAAATTAATACAATGTGTTAATTATCCAATGGAAGAGTGATTTTTACTCTGATTTTTTTGATTTTTTTATTATTATTTTTTTAATAAAACTGTTATCTTTACTGTGTAACCCACAGTTTTCCAGTCCATTTACTTCGGTTTTCACAGTATTTTTCCATGAAGGTGAAGAAGCTTTGAGCTGCTTTCAGTGTATACAAATATACACAATTTCCCCATCCTTGTTGTCCTGGTTTAGGGGATAGTATTGCCAGGAAAAAGGCAGGAGCTTTTCCTAAAATGGAGAGTGAAAATCCCCTCCCCCCCATGTTTACCTTTACTTTCTGATATAACACACTACAAAACCCATCTTAGTAAGAATGAGTTCTTTACATGATATTTCTTATGACACATCTTGCTGTTTGTTGTTGTGGAGCTTTTGTTTGAGTGTATTTTAACATTAATTCCCCAGAAAATTAATTTCCTTCTGAAATACATAATATTTATTGATAGACTTGAGCTTTGAAAGTGGAAGTTTTCATCTTGCCCTGGCCCAAGGTCAGGTTCTTTGGGGTGAGGTTATACCTGGAGAGTACCTGCACCAGTCA
Source organism: Turdus rufiventris (assembly GCA_013186435.1). NCBI lineage: Eukaryota > Metazoa > Chordata > Aves > Passeriformes > Turdidae > Turdus > Turdus rufiventris. The sequence goes on from PYHW01010678.1 coordinate 3,768,322, forward strand.
TGCTGTAAGGCCAAGGGAAACATGAAGGGTAAACAGCAGTACAGGAGCTTCTGTAAGTTGGTAATCAATCACTGCTAACACATGGAAGCACTGGAATGTAGCTGGAAACTGCAAGCTTGGTATTGAAAAGAGTTTTCTCTCTCCAGGTTGAGCCACAGATTGGAAATGACGTTGTTGCTTCCCTTGTTTTCTCTTCAGGATGCTTTACTGAATGCATTTTTAAGGTAGTTTGTCTGTCTCTGGATATGCACAAAGACTGGGCTGAACTTTCCATATTGAACTTCTCTTTAGGATTTTTCAAATGGGAAGAGTTCATTCTCCAGCTGCTGTTAAGTCACCATCACACCACACTCATCTCATTTACTGTGAGATTCTTCTGCTCAGCTTTGATACCTGAGCTGCCTGCTATTCTTTCTTTTTACTCAGCAGAGAGAAGGCAGGTATTTATTTGTTCATGGCATCTAGAAGCTGAAATATGGGAACCAATTCAATTGTCTAGACATACTTGCCTACTCCATAAGGTACCTTGAGCCATACACATGGGGCTGATAAAGTACCAGAATTTGTGGGAGGCCTGTGCTCTTCCCACAAGGCAGGAGGCCCCCTGTGATGCTTTGCTGTAGTTAAGATTTTCAATCAAGTCCTGTGTTCTCAAGTTTTCACCACTTAACCCATTTAGAAGTGGGATTCAGTACCAGTCTGTAGATGCCTGGGTGTAATGCTTGCAAATGAATTCATGTCTAAGCTCCCTTTATAATCAAAGCACATTTAATTACTACTTTCAGTGGTGTCTGGAGAGCTAGACGTTATTTAGAATTTAACAGAATTTTTTCAAAAAAATAGATTGCTGATTATAATGGGTTTTGATCTGACTTGTAGAAGCCAAATTCTATTAGCAGGCATATGGTGGCATTTTAGTGGAGAGCAGTGGAATTATTTATTAAAAGAACTTTTCCAATTGGTGTACAGTTGCCTTCTGTTAAAGTAATTGATTCAGTACCAGTTAGATAAATGAGACTATGTTAAAATCTAAATAAAAGTGACTTGGGGTTTATTTAGCTCATAAACCCTTTTTTCATGCTCACTTTATTCTCATTTGTTTGAATTTTATGTGGTAGGTTTTAATGAGTACATGTTTATATATTTAGGATGTTTATATTAAGTTATGCAATACCTGAAGCAATTTTGCAGAGCAGACATACTCCATACATAAATTTATTTTTACTGCTAGTCATATTGTATTCTGTGACAAGACAGTATACCTCATACATGCCAAAATGTTGTAGAAGGGTAATGCCTGAAGGTGTGATAAAAATATTATTTAAAATTACCTCTAGATCATGTTTGTAAGAGGCTCTTGCATGAGGAAAATTATTTGTCTGTCACAGAGGGTAGTTAATAACATCTGTAAGAAGTATGACCAACACGGTAGAATGATTTGGGTTTTATTTTTTAAATGACTGTGTTCCCATGTCCAAAAGAAAATACAACTGGATACAAACTGACAGCTGACCATTCGTGTAACATAATACCTCCAGCAGCTTTGGTCCAGGAATCTGCTTCTTCTAGGCTAGAAGTCCTTTGGATGTTCTATAGTTCCTGGAGCATTTTTTACATCTGCATTAAACCTAAGGAGCATGAGTATAGCACAGGCTTTGAGGTGACAACTCAGTCCCTTCCTTGCCTTGGCAGAAGAGACAGTGACTCTTAAAGAGACGTGACTCTAAAAGAGACATTATCTGGATAAACAAACCATCCATCTGAAAAAGGATCTGGAAAAACAAAATGCAGTGGAATGGTTCCAAACCACCTCTGGGCAGGGTGGCTGACAGTCCTGAGATCCCTAATCAAAAGCCCTTCCAAAGAGCTGTCAACCCCTCCTGGCTAACAGCTAGACTCAGGAACTTTTGTGTTGGTGTCAGCTTCTGGAAACTACTTGCAGGAAACTCCCTGTGACTTTGTTGCATGTCCTGTGAATGGTGCACCACACTGCATGCAGAGGAGTAAACTGTGGTGCAAGGCTGGAGTGACAGCCTTAGTTAAAAGTCATGTACAAGTATCTCTGTGGAGTTAATAGCTTGGAATAACCAAAGCTTTCTGAGGAGCAATCTTCAAACACTGAGCAGAGGTACCTCCTCTGTCTGGTCTTAGTTGAGAGACTTTTATCTGCTGAAAATAAGAGAGCTGAGGAAGAAGCTCAGTACTGTACCCAACATGGTCTACATGGTTTAATTCCTACTTCATTCCCTCTCTTTATTGTGGACTCCTTCAACCAGCCATCTCCAAGATATGCTTCTAGGAGATTAGTCCTAAGCCAGTTTGAGGTAAGCATGCTGGTGCCAGCCGAAGTGGCTTCCTTTGTTGAGCAGTTTGTGGTCAGCAGGCAAACCAGGCAACCTCAGGGTTTGTCGTAATGGAGACAGATCCTTTTTGATCAGTGACACACTTTCCAAGATGAACTCTTTAAAGGTAGGGTTTCAAACACCATGGTTTATTTTCCAAGCTAAAACTTAATAACTGTTGTCTTTTGCACAGGCCTTACTGGCAGCAAAAAAAGGCTGCTAGATGTTTCTTTACTACAAGATATTTGAATATTCACCTAGAAAGCTGGGAAAATAAACATATTTTGTTTGGAAAATTAGTTCTCCAGATATTTGTGATTAACCAAACAAATTAATAGATTAAACAGTGTGGAAAGAAAGGAAGGAGGAAGGTGAGAAGGGGAAACAAAGAAGCAGAAATAATGTACATCTTCTTCCCTGGAAGTACACAACTTTTAGTTTGGGTCCAAGAACTTCAGATCTCTGGTTACTTATTCTCACTTTTGATTATATCTCAGGCACTGTTGAGTTGCAGTGGCAGATGCATAATATTTTTGTGTTTACTATGAATTTTTTTAGATAGATATACAAGAAGAAATGAACATAAAACACACCTAAGCATATCCCTTTGTTATTTCCTCCAGCTTCCTTACTTTCCCATCTGTGCCAGCAAAGAGGCATAATCTAACAGATCTTCCATGCATGCAGAGTGTGATCTTCTTTGCTCAACATCCTGAACAAAGCACTTAATATATTAATCCTTAAGCTACGTGTATGGGCTTATTTCCAAATATTTCCCATGAATCTCCTACATAAACTGGTTATCATGCACTGAGGTATTTTCAGCTAGTCTCTGAGATAACAGGTCTCTCTTGAAATATCATAACTGTTGCTAATTGGAAATTGTAAGTTGTTTATTTAGATAGTATTAAGGACCTGAGGTTTAGATGTCTTATCTGTTGTAACTTCTGCCTAAGCATGACTAGAAAAGGAAAAAAAAAAAGCACTGGATGACTCTTACATCTTCTCCTGAAACTGGAGGCAGCAGCATTTGTCTACTGATTTCATTCTCATAAGCATGTGGAACAGCAGTATTGTAGTCCATCTCTGTCTAGCCACAGTGTGAGTAGGAAAAGGTGCAAAATTGGGGAAATTTGGTTAATTGCATGTGGTTAGAGTGCATGGCATGAGGCACTTTTCTTGGACTTTGTGCTCCTCTGTCTCCTTAGTGTTCTGATAATTAATTTCCATCATGTGCATATACAGTGCTTTGAGTCAGATGGTGGATCATATTGCATATACTGTATTTATACTTCCACAAAACTCTGACATTGACTTCTGTCATCAGTAAAAGTGTTAGATTTCTCCCTGTCTACTAAAATAATTCCTATAGATGACAACCTGTATTTAGTTGTTCTATCCTGTAATTTATCTGCAGTAAATTTTCCTAAAGTCATTTGGTTTTCAACTAAGGGGATACTAGCAGTAACTTGTCCATACCCAAACTTACAAAATACTGCTTCTTCATAAACTTAGTCCAGGAAAAAAAGTACATATATTTTCTTGGCCAATCTAAATAAATCTCAGCCTATGTTGCTCCAAGGGAACAATTTTTCCTGTGCCACCAACAGGGGCTCTTTTGCTTGACTTGGCTTATTCTTCTGGCATATACAACACATCTTGAAAGTTTGCTCAGTATCTCTGTTCAGCTGAGCCAATATAAAGCACTTCTGGTTTTCTTTTTTTTTTTCAGTCCTTAAATGACCTGTATGATCCTTTATAAAAGCAGGAGTGCAAAAATGTTCCTTTTTCTGTCCAAGATTCCATCTGAGTCTGAAATTCCCTCCTGCAGGATTGGTGAGACCACCCTCTGATAATTGCATTTGTTATTTTTTAAAAGCCTTATCCTCAGCTAGTGCTCCGCCTTGTTGTATACTCTGCAGAGGCAAGTGATGCTTAAAGATTTCTGTAAAACTGTATAACTTTCCAAACTGAGAAATATGGACAAGGAATCACTATATCATCTATGTCTAGATGATCAGGCTTAGAAGTTCATCTAGGACTGAGGTGATGGAGAGGCACAGCTTTCCTGGCTTACCATGAAAGCTAGGAATGAAGACTGAGCAGAAGTTACACTGCTTAAACAGACCTTCATGTGGACATCTGGGAGTACAGCACTGATGGTAAATTGGACAGAGCTTAAATGTTTCCTTCCTCCACCATGCAGGTTTTAAAATCTGCAAAAGAAGCATCAGACCTGAGCCAATAAAGCTGGCAGAGTCAATGCAGGAACTGTGGAAGCTGAAAGCTATGACTTTAAAAGCTTTTTTCTGCTCTCTCCATACAGCCTGTTGTCCACACAGATTTGCCATTTGTTCTGATAGATTTAATCCTATCCCTTTGTTTTTCCATCTACCTGATTCCTCTCAGAACTCCACTGAAGACGTTTAAGCAACAAATAAAGCAAATAATAGCAATGCTAACAGACATAATATTTGCTACTACCACATTGTTTGCTGTGCTCGTATGTTCATTGATTCCTCTGCTTTTTATCTGTCTTGTGTCTAAATTCTGTGGTCCTGATATTTTATCCGATTGTATATTTGTACAAGTGTGGTAAATTACATGTTTCTTAAGGCACAGTATGAACTTCTAATAGGTCTGCATAGTATATGTGTACCAAATATATACATTTCAAAATCAAACTTGGAGAGAATGCAGAGTCAGAGATTGTGATGACAAAGGGAAGCAGAATTTTGCTCTGTGTTGGATGAGAGAAAATTGGTTTTTTGATATATGTTCTTGTGTTTAGACACACATTGTTACACTGTTTAGTCTTGAAAGACAGACTACAGAATGGGGTTTCATATGTAAGTCTACAGATAAGTGCATTGTCCTTTGAAATTTAGTCCAAGATGTAGACTGTCATTAAAAATCACGGTGTCATGCTACCCATATTATTTGTCAGAATGTGTCTTGTATAGTGAATGATATACTGCAAAGAAAAACCCTGTACATAAAAAGTAATTTGAAAATTACTCCATGCTATTTATTATATGTATTTTATTTTTCACATATGTAATGAAGGCAGAAAGAAAGAAGGTATGTTCAGCCTTTGAAAAACTTTCAAGTTTTATACTCTAGTATCACAATCACTAGCAATGACTTCATTTTGACTGCACATTGGTCTTCTAAGTTAGGTGGTTATTTTTTCTCCTACACGAGTGTGATGATATTCTAGCATAGATGTATGTTAGAATCACTGAATCAAAGAGTAGTTTAAGCTGGAAGAGACCTCTTGATGTTCCTCAATACAACTCTCTGCTTGAAGCAGTGTCAGCTTAGATCAGGTTGCTCAGGATCATGTCCACTTAGGTTTTAAATATCTCCAGTTCTCTGTATCACAGAGACAGACACTTAGCCTCTTCTTTGGACCTGCTAAGTTATTTGTCCATTGATGCGGCTCCTGATTTCTTATTGATAATATTATACTTTTGTCTGGGAAGAATATTTCAGGTTTGTTCACACCCCCTTTGTTGGAGGAAGGATGTCTAGCAGAGGATGAGCAGACCTTGGCCACACAGACCTCTCTTGTCTTCAATGTTCTCAGACAATAAGGCAACAACCCCAGGCATCAACAAGGCTGTTTTGATGGTGACACAACTCTTTATCTCCCTTTGTCAGGAGGGCAGCCACAAGCTTTGTTGTTGAGGAAATTTTTGATGAGGGGGACATTCTAATGTCAGCATTATATTTTAGACTTGGAATTCTCAAAGAACCTGCAAAACTTGAAGTTAGAAATGGGAACATATATGAAGTTCCTATGGGGGACTTCCTTTGTGTCCTGCAGCAGCAACATGGCATCACCAGAACCTTTCTGTCATGGACAAGAAGCGGCCCTGGGGAGCTGTGGGAATGGTCTCCCAATGGTTTGGAGAAAATTAACTCAGTTGACTCGCAGGAAAGGTAAGGCAAGACCCTTCTGTCCTCTCTGTTTTGGGCTCTTGGCCTTTCTAAGGCAATAATTGCATCTTCCCACTGTGCATATAAGACACTAAAGGGACACTTTCCCACAGATTTCCTGGTGCTAAGACCTAGAACTGTGTGAATCAGTACAGGCATCACCTCCTGATCCTGCAGAGCATTGATGATCAGTGAGGATGTTCCTGAATGCCATGACCATGTGCTTGTCCACTTATCCTTGGGGCCCTCATCAACATGGTTACCACCAATCCTGTTGCACAGCTGGGCCTTGGGTAGTCTGGGGATGCTGAGACACAGACCTATCTTTGAGACTAGCACCTCTGTATAGGGTGTGACTTGAGCCCATGGCATCATAGGCATGTTCCATATCTAATTCTCCATCCGAGATGTTGTGCTTATTTTGGAAACACTGAAACTTGCCTCAAATTCCGGTTTCTTTTTTTGGCTTCAGATGATGTTTTCTGAATTTGAAGTGGTGAAACCATGAGTGTTGATCTCCTCTTGGCTCCAGCTGCCACTTCTTTAAATGCTGTTTGGCACCATTCTGTTCAGCAATGGACACAAACAAGACAAGTGCCTCACAATCTGACACAGGAATGTTTTGTAGCATGTTGCCAAGGTTAAAGCATGTTGTTTTGGTCTATAGCATGAGAATCAGGAAGGGCACACAAGGCCATGAAGCCTTCAGGCTGAAGAAACCAGATTTGCCAGGCTTTATTTTTATGTCTCATATAGGAACAAAACTCTGGCATTCACTCTTTTCCAGTTCATGCTTGCACCCTTTTTTTTCCCAAAAGTAAACTCTTTAGGCTTCAGCCCATCCAACATGACCCCACAAGGAATATTGGATGATAAACAACATGCATGTGGCTAGGAAGATCAATAGACCAAGACTGAAATGTGAAACATGGTATGTAGCAACACAACAGTAAAGGTATGTGGGAGACTTTGTTCCCCATTGCTACAAAGATAGGACACTATTTGGAATTAGGCAGTGGCCAGGACTCCTCTATATTCAGTGCTCTTCCACAAGGACAGAAAACACCAATCCTGACCCAAAATTATCTGAGAAAAGAACTGATAGGGGGTGTGAAAATATATGAAAATAAGGTGGAGATATGACACAATGTTATCCAGCATAAAAAATATGTAAGCTATCTCCCTGATTATGTAAGAGACTGCAGAAAATTTCCTAGTATTGGATTCACTCTATGTACTACAGAGAATATCCTGTTTTCAGGCAGCCATGAAGTGGAAGAAGACAAGTGAGCATTTCAAGCTGCTATCAGTGAAGAAGCACTGGCCAGTAAATTGCCATTTTGAGAACTTTGCAGGAGCATGATCTATTATGGCAGAAAAAGCATGTTTCAAAAATAATAGTAGCAACACACATCAGTGATAAGTACAAGACAGAGAACATAGAAAGGCTGAGCTGTGAAGAATCAAGAAAGTAAATGTTTGTGTTCATGCCATAAAAAAAATTATTTAAAGGAGCTTGGAGGAGACAGAAGTAAAGTTACCTGATTTCAAGTGGTTAATTTCAACATTTAATAAATATTAGTCCAGGAAACCCTAGCTGCCTTTACAAGAGCCATTAGTAAAGTGAATTTCTGTCAAAATCCAGCATCTAATACCAAAAGTGTTAACTTACCTGTTTCAACTAACAAATAAATCAACCTTCAAAAAGATATTCTGCCTACTGTTTTTTGGAATGACTCCCAAATATATTAATGGCATGAGTTCTTTCAACTTGAATCTTTTGGAAGGGCTCCCAATAAAGTTAATGTCACAAAGTTCTTTCAACTAGCGTCTTTTGGAATGTGTCCCAATAATATTATTGTCATTCCCTCAACTAATTCATCTTTGTAACATCATAGTAATTACACATTTTCCTATATATTGAACTACCTTCCTTTGTAATAGAGTAAAATTTTAGGTAATTAAACAGCATTTTGATTTAAGCTATATTCAGTATTAATATATACAGTATTTACAGCCAAACATAGAGAACTAAATTAGTTAAACAAAAATTTCATTAAACTGAAAAAAAAAGAAATTTTCAGACATAGTACATACCTTAATGAGCAACTCTATTATGGGGAGTCAGGTATGCAGAATGTGTTGCAAAAACTTCTCTCATAATTTATCCGGTTGAGCTGTCAAGCTAATTCACATAACAAAATAGTCTTTTTTTTTTTGTGGCTACATGGAAAAGAGTCATAAAAGACAATATAGCTTTTAACCATTTTGAAGTGCCTGTCTCTGAAATTCCTAAGTTGTTATGAGGTAGACTTATTCTTTGATGTTGATGAAGTCGAATCATTTGGGCTCATCCAGGCTGAGTAAGTTGTGGTTTACTGTGGACAATTGCAACCTGCCTCTTTATACTCCCTGTCTAAATTACACCTACTGAGAGCAGACTGCTTGTCTATCTGGATCACTTAGGCCTTCAATGAAACGCCACCAACTGACTCAGGCCAGCTTTTCTCTAAACATTTACTTGCTCTAATTGCTCTGTCCTGGTGTGGGGTCCTCCATGTCCCTTGGTGACCATGTCCATGCAGGCACAGGGTGTGGGCTCCAGTCCTCTGGCAAGTAGTGCCTCCTTCAGGTGCATCGCTCCCTGTACTCTCCAAAATGTCCCTGTCTCTGTCCCTCCCCCTGTATCTTCTCGTGTCCCCTCCTGTGACTCCTCTCAGGTCTCCTCACATGCACTTCGGGTATCAGGCAGCTCCTATCCTTTCCTAAATATGTCTGAGCAGAGGCACTGCGTGTTCCTCTGACCAGCTGAGCTTTTGGCGCAGCTTGGACCAATTGTTGAGCTGGCTGGAATTGGCTGTGATGGTACAGGTGTGTTCATGGCCTTCTCCCAGCCAAGTCACTCCTGCAGCCTTCTGCTCCCCAGACCTTGCCAGTTATGCCCACTGCACCTCCCCAGAAGGGATTTTGGCCAATTCCCACTCTTGCACACACACACACACACACACACGCACACACACGCACACACCCCTACACACAGAGACACGTGCTCATACACACATATGCACCCACATTTTATTGGCAAAGCAATTCCTGCTCACACAGATCTCTGGCACACCCACGGGCACTGAGGTCACCCAAAATGCACT
>PYHW01010678.1:3777997-3796755 GCA_013186435.1 Turdus rufiventris
CTTGGTGTCATTTGTGAACTTACTGAAAGTGCACTCAATCCCCTCATTCAGATCATTGATAAACATATAAAACAAGCCTCAGAACTGAACCCTGGAGAGCACCATTTGTGACCGACCACTAACTGAATTTAACACCATTGACCACAACCCTCTGAGCTCATCCAGCCAGTCAGAATATCCATCCAATAAAAGATGAAGATTCTCCTTTTTTTTCTCATCTATTTATAGAAACCTTTAAAATTGTCTTTTATGGCAGTAACCACATTAAGTTCTAATTAGGCTTTGGGCCTTAAAATTTTCTGCCTGCATAACCTCACAGCATCCTTGTCTAGACTTAGTTGTTTTTACAAGCTGTACGTAATTCAGCTGTATGGACTTCCAAATAAGGTATTTTATTAGTAGGAAGGGTTAGATTGTTTAGAAACATGGAAAATACATGTAGGGCTTTTAACCTTGAGGTCATTGGTTTGAGCTTGGTCCAGCCTGATAAGAAACCAAAAACATTAATTCTGTACGTTCTCATGCAACTCTTCCAAACAAGGGTTTCCTAAAGTATAAGAGGGAGGTCACTGCTGTTGTTTTTCCTTCTTTTTCCTGGTTTCCCTTCTGAGTTCAAACTTGAACACTGCATGGTAGGATGATCTGCTTTGTTTTTTTTTAAGAAATGCAGCAGCGAATGTTCTTCTGTAGAAAGTATTTTTCATTCTCATACACATATTATATATGAATAGTACTGTATAATTACCCAGTTGACTTCACTGATACTTAAATGGCCTTTCTGGCAGATATTGGTCATTGTGAACACCCTTTTGTCCAGGCTGTATGTTCTGGGTTTACTTCACATAATTTCAGATATCTAGTTGAATCACATAATTTAAGGAGGGTTTCCTCTAAGCCCTACCATGTAGAAGACAGAAAAGCACCAGGTTAACACATCTAAAGTTTTATGTGTACCACCTCATCTGCAATAGCAACACATTTGTGCAATTTTGTTTAATACGTTTTGAGAGCTGGTATAGTTTGGGACTATAGTTTGGGACTTGCAGAAAGGCATGCTCAGCAGTAGGTTAGAATACTCACACTGAGATTTGAGATGTATTCACCAGGATTCCAGTTGAATTTTAATGCCAAGATTCAAAAGAAAAATTAAGGATGTCTGCAACAGATAGTTGACGGCCCTTGCAAATCTCTAATTCTGTTATACTTGCCGCACAGGGTTCCCTAAGAACTGAAAACTCAGGATCCCATGTAGCCTCAAAATTTCCCAATCTAGACCTGTGGGAACCTGAACTCCTGGAGGCTGATTTACTGTGCTCAGGCTGGTTAACACACCTGGGGAGCATTAATTTCACTTGAAAAAATACAAAAATACAAGGTGACACTGCATAAAGACTATTTGAAGCTGAAGATACCTTTGGGGTTTGGGTCCTCTGTTATTGGCACTACTTCCAGTTTCTTATGCTTTGGTGGCTTCTTCTCCCTTCACTGTGCAATCCTGGGTTAAACACCAGTATAGGGTTGAAGTGCAGCTTTCTTATTAGCCACATGCATACTGTTCAGGCTGTCAGATTTTCTAAGATGACTGTATAGTGAACGGCATTACAGAGGTAACTGTCCTTATCTTTACTACTATTTTTCTGGATCCTTCATTTTTGACACTCATTGCACTATGGATGTTGCTTTTCATTTACAGTAGGCCATATTTTTTAATACATACCTAAGGGTGTATTTCATAGTTACTGCCACAGTGATTGTTGCATATTGTCCTTGTTTCTAAAATAAATATTATACACAAGTCCCATTTCAGAAAAACTATTCTCCCTGCTCCCACCAGTTAGACCAGTTAGACCTTCTTCCACCACAACTCACCACTGCTTTGATCAAGGTCTTACTTAATTTTTAACTTGTTTTTCCTAGCTGATACCTGAAATACTAGGGGTGACCAGCTACATAAACTGCTTGTAAGCCCTAATCCAAATAAAATTGGAAGAAGAGGCTGTCAGCAATATCTAGATTTTCAGCTCCATTTTTTTCACGGTCAGCAAGCAGCATAGACACAGTGCTGATATGAGTTGGTGTTGATCTCTTTAGTCCAACTTATATCTCCATATTACTCAGTCTCTGAAGCAGCTGTGTCTGTCCTACTGTTTTCCTAAGACTGTGTGAAGGCATTAGCTTTATACTCCATAAAAATGCCCACAGTGTTCAGCTGACCTCCTTTTGTCATTTTAGCAGCTGAGTGCAGGGGAAGCAGAATGAGGAGGAGAATACCTTCCTTAGTGGCCCAGCAGTCAAGTGAATGGGGCGTGTGTTACTTGTCACTACCACCAACAATAGGGTACTGTTGGTGTTAGCAGAGTCTGTGATATTTTCAGCAATCTGAAAACGACATTTTATTTTGGCCTAGCAGCAGAAATTTATCCTTTGAATTGCTTGTACTTTCCCACATCACAAATATTGCTGATACAAAGAGGGAATAATCAGTTTCTTGTGAGATTTGCAACCATTAATAGAGAATTTACATAAATTTGTCTGTGAGATTTCCAGCATTGGTGATGTCCTGTATGCAGCTCTGGGAAAGATGGGGTGGGCTTGAACTGGACATGGGAAAATGGCATCACAAACCCTGTCTGTACAGCAGCTTTAGGTTATTTTATAACCCAGTTAAAGCATTGCTTCAGATGATTGTAATATGTGTCTGTACCTGTCATGGCTTGATCAGTCAGTGGAGATTTTGAGATGTATTTTAACCCTGATCACAGTACTGAGCAGTTACTGCATTCTATAGCCATGTGCATAAGCATTCAACTTTACATCTGTATAGGTGGCGTAGTAAGTTGTTTACCCTGATTGCTGATTATACTTGAGATGATCTCACATGTTTAGTGCTTCAAATGCTCTTTTTGTAATTGAGTCTTCTTCCCCTTCATTTCCCACATTGAAGTATGGTGTTGAGTATACAACAGGTAAGCCATTGCCAAATTGCATTTTTCAGCTGGAACTGACCAACACTCATTTTTCAGAGGTGTAAGCTGCACCTCTCAGTCACAAAATAACCTTCACGTAAGGGCATGGGAATGGTTCAGACAAAGAGTCTGTGTAGCAGAGTACCCTGCCTCACCTGTGTCCATGTCCATGTCTGGGCATGAAAGGAAGGAAGAATTAGGCAAAATGTTGTCAGTTCCTAAAATCCCTTCTATGATGAAGGCATCAAAGTGTACACAATATTTATTCAAGGTGTGAATGAATTATATATTTAAACAACGACATAAAGATTTTCCTGTTATATTTGGTTATCTTTTCCTAATGTACCTTATTCTACTTGGTTTTTGAACACTGAGTTGGTGCTTTCACAGTACTATACAGCCTAAACTTTTCTGCAGAATCTTTCTGCAGCATACAGCAGCTCATGTAATACATCTTTTCACATGTGATACCAGTTCTGTTTTTCCAAATGGTTTTCCTCAAGACTTCACATTTGTCTGCCTTGAGTTCCAGCTGCCATTTTACTGCTCACTTGCTCAGGATGCTTCTCTTTGCTTACACTACCTTGAACGACTTAACATCATCCACAGGCTCCACCATGGCACTGTTGGCTGTCTTTGCCAGGCTGTTTACAAAATATCTTACACTGCACACACATGACCAAATCTGTGCTGGCTCTGAGACTGATACACTCCTTGAATTGAGGAGGTTGCTCAAACCCATCCAAAAGCTGGAAGAACTTTACTTGTAAGGAGGGAGTATCCTCTAATAACTTGTTCCCTGTGAACTAAACCTGCGCTGCACTGTTCTTGATATGGAAGATTTAGAGGGTCTAAGAAAAAGATAGATTAGAGACCTTCTCCTGGATAAGCTGCACATAAGCAGTCTTGTCTTTAAGCTTCATCATTCAGATACTCTTAAAATATCTTAGGCTGAAACCTTTTGATTGTCAAGAAGATTTTTAGTAGAGTTTTTAGTATATCAGCACTGGCTTGACAGTTGTGAACATCCCTTTCCTATTTGTGTGTCTTTGGTCATTCCTTTATGAAATTCTGAACCAACAGAAAATTTTACAGAAACCTAAATGACTCACTGGGCCACGATGGAAAAAAATCTACAACTTCCTGCCCTGAGCAGCAGCGCTGGAGAGTTGTGTATGATTCATGCTGGACATGGTCCCAAATTCATCGAAAATATTGCTAGAATTGTAAAAGTGGCAAGTCATTGTGGGGGCCTGGACCCTGCCAAACGCTGGACTGAGGAAGCTGTGGCTCAGCTAGTGTTGAGTCAGCTCGACTTTACTGTCATCAGAAGAGCATTCCCATTTTACACCAGCTGACAGCCCCATCACAGCTATCAGTTTGCAGACCCAAATGTGATGGGATTGGAAGCAATCACCGTAAATTACTGCTTTGTGCACAACAATCGGGAGGCTCAGCAGCGGATGTGCATAGGTAGCATGGAAAGAATTAGGCAGCAGAGACAAAAAAGTAAAAATGACGGCAAAACGATGATCATTTCAAATTATCGAGATAATATATCTTACTGTGGTTTACTTTCCTTTGTTGAACAGCAGTTTGTTTTACAAAAATATTGTCTGGCATGCAGGAATATTCACCATCTCATTAGCTGATTTGGTTCTTTGCAGGGAGAGATTATTCTGTCTGCCTTGTTTGAATTCATTTTCTATTCAGCATGGAAACAGTCTCACTGGATCTGGGTTAATCCATCTTCTGGTGGACATCATGAAATCTGAATGAACCCGAAAAAGAACAAATTGCAGTGGGCATGTAACAAGCCCCTCTTCTTTCTGTTAAACCTCTGTTAATAACGTGTGAAGGAGTGACAACAAAGAGCTTCTGTCCTCTTTATAAAAGACCCTTAGGGGCAGAGGCTGGCTGTAAGAAACTATTCTTTTGCTAATGGTAGCTGAATTACTGAGAATGCTCAGTGTTAAAAACCCACGAAAAGGATCTTGTACATGGAAAGGAAGTATTTCCTTGGATGACTTTCTAATGACTGTCAAACATTTGCAGCCATCACACAAAAGGAAGTATTGTGAAGACAAGGCACAGGCAACCTACTGCGACTGCTGTGGTTACATCTGCCAGTAGCTGTGAGATGTAAGCACTCAAGTATTCCCACAAATTAAGAATTGACTCCTGATTCTCAGTTTTCTTTACTTACTTCACTCTTTTTACTTGTTTATTTTCTTTTTTTTTCCCCTCAAGGGTAGCTTGGTTGATAATGATTTTATTAGAAAAATCTTAGAGCTTTTCAACCACATACAAGTCTTTCTGAGTTTTATAAAATACATTTTCATATTAAGTTGTTCACTCGTTCAAGTTCCTTGCATTTCTATGTCACCATAACTCTCTACTCAGCTGAAAACATACCCATTAATGTATGTGCTATGTGTAAAAATTTCATGTGACTCGAAGAACATTCTTGCTCATGGCTGTACATCTTTTATGTGACTCAAAGATTAATAAATTTTCCTGCGTTTTAGCATGTAATTCAGTGTCTAGTTGATGAGGGGCAATTTAGTCCTAAACACATATTTTTTATGCTTTCAGAAAATGTATACTTTCAGGAAAAGAAAAATACCTTCCTCTATTCATTTTTAGCTACTATTTTGTGGTTTGTTTTTTTTCCCCTTAAATACAAGTCAGGAAAACAACAAAAGAATTCATGGTTCCGTAATTGCATCGTGTAGAACAATCGTGTGTATAACCTCATCACAACGTCGACAACTAAACTCTCATAATAATAAGTTTTTATAGCAGTCATATTTTGTAAGTAATGCAGTGAATTAACAACTAAACTGTGATTCCTGCAGCTCATGTTGCATGCTAGACACAAGCAGGTGTCACACACTTTTTTCAGTGCTGTGATAGCATCAAGGGACAGATTTTTGGGGTGGAGTTTCTGTAACAACAAAATACTTAGAAATGAAGCAATATTTCTTACACTTGTGTAAATACTGAAAGCTATATGTGCATTAAGTTTTCTTTTTGTTTGGTTGCTTTTTTGCCCTTAGTATAATTTTATTATTAAAGCTCTGTGGGCAAAATTTTAGGTATAGATATGGTCTATGATAGAAAGTTTTCCTATCGGTATGAGGTCTCAGCTGAGTAGGGGGAAAAAATCACACACCCTAAACTCATTTATCTGTCCACACAATATGCAGCTCTAATCTTGGTTTAATGAGCATCACTAAAGTAGGCGTGGTGGACACACTGGTGGAAAAACACCTTCAGTATTCTGTTTTGCTGAAATAGCTCTGCTAGCAGAGCAAATTCACAGTCTCTTCAGTGGGGTGAAACAGGTTTATAGTATAGCTAATTATGAATCACTGACTGCAGGAAAAGTGAATGTAGTCCACATTACTATTCAAGGCTATACCTAGAAAAGCAACATGCCTAAAAGCACTAAAGAGTTTCAGTGAACAAATTCTCTAAGTGCTCCTAACATACTCCTTGTGATTAACAGGGTAAATGCAAGCCTTGTGTGTATGGGCTCCAAATTATTAGAGAGGATTTTCATCAAATACTAAAGAAATTATGAAGTTCTACCAGAGCTGGAATAATATGTTTTGTAGTGAGGATAATTACGTAATCGTAGCAATAGCCTAACAACACATGATTATATCTCTGTAATTCAAAATATGTGTATAAAAACAATTGCTTTTCCCTAAAATATATATTTGAGTTTAAAGAAAAAATGAGTTTTCAAAACCAGCATGTTATACTCCTTGCGTCTACTCTTAGAAATGTAACTGAACACCACCACGGTAGTGGTGGATTACCTACTTTCTAGGCTTAAAGGGTACCTCTAACTGTTCTAAAAAAATCCCCTGTAAGGGCTGAGATGTATCTGCCTAAATTAGAGACACCTAACATGAGATATCAACCACTATGATCAATGGCAAGATATAAGCATCAGAAGAAAGTTGTTCATCTCAGCTGAAAATATACATGTAAGACAGAGCAGAAGAATTGATCTCTGGAGGTGAATCTTTTGCATTGTAAAGGAAACTTGAAGGAGTAGATTCCAATATTTAGGCAAGTTTATTATTGCAGACAAATCCCTTCAGAGGTGTAGATTCAGCAAAGTGAAGGGCTCCAAGATTTTACCACTTAGATATTTTCTTTAACTTTTCTTAAAGTATTCAAGATCCTATGCTCTTAATAGGAAAGAGACACAAAGGTTTATTTTTCACAGTAAATTGCACTGATTGCTATCATTCACCTCCACTTACAGCAATATCTACATCATGAACACACATTCATATTTTTCTGTCTGCGAATGACACAAAGGACAGAGACACTGAGGATTAAAGGCTTGATTTAAATCCCATTAAAATGGGAGAGACTTGCATTGACTTTAATGGGATTTAGATTGAGTGCAGGGGAGGCTGAATGCTGAACTGCTGTCAGGTTTGAAGTACAGAGGGTATTAAAGGGCAAACTAATAATGCTTCTGTTAAATGTTAAGTACCTGTTCTTCAGAGACACTTGCCAAACTGGTCATTCAGTCTCTTTCAGGATGACTCAAATGACTCAGCAAGCAATAAACAAAATTATTAATATAATTGCTACTTGTCTTCATGTCTTCCAATCTTTTTTACATTCCAATAAAGCAAAAGAGTAATTTAAGACATGATGTGTTTGCCAGATACTACTAACAATTTATTTTATATGGTAGTTTTTTTCATCTGATACATCAAGGAATCTCTGTCTTCTCTTGATGTACTGTTTGATCCATTTACAGGCCAATGAGAACATGTAGGGCTACATTAAGCCTACCAGTTGAGGTACCTGTGATTCCTGTGGACTGTAAGCCCTTCTATTTTTGGAAAGTCCTTAGCTACTTGTGAGAAATGAAGACAAAGCCCTCTGCAGTTGTTAGGTGCCTGTGCTCCACTGAGCACTTGGAAAACACTTGGTTGACTTCTCTGTATGAACAGAGAAAGGACATGGAACTCATGAAATAGGAAATGGGAGCTTTGTTTTCTGGGTCCTTCTTTTTACAAAGAGCTTTGAATCATCAGTAGCTATTTTATATAATCACTGCCAAAGTAAAGATGCAGGGATGGTCCTCATTTGATGTTAAAGCTGAATGTCTGTGCGAGGATGAAGGTACGAGGCAATGTGCACAAACGCAAACATCGGGAAACACTACTCTTATTGTGAGGAATACTGAGCACTGGAACAGGCTTCCCACAGTGGTTATAGAGTCTACCCCACTGGAAAAGCTGTCTGGACATGGTCTCCTGGGCAACCAGCTGTAGGTGGCTCTGCTTGATCAGGGGTGGTGGACCAGGCAACCTCCAGGGTCCCTTCCAACCTTAGTTCTGTGATTCTGTGATGAATGGCAGTGTCTGGGAGGTAACAGGGAGTGTCAACCAGGTCACTCCTTCTGAATCCCTGGGAGAAGAGAAATTTGTGGAAGAAGGGCATCCTGGCTTCAGCTCAGCTCTGCTGGGACTGCTCAACCACTTTTTCTTAATAAAGGGATTACAGCAGAGCTCTATGCATGCGCTGTAACACAAACTCCTCTGGGGAGCATTTGCATCCCTGATCTAGGGAATGCCCTAGGAATGTGAGTGTTCCTGATCCTAGGAATGGAGGAGGGGTGGTGGAGGGGCACATCCACAACTTCAAGCAACCTATTGCAGTGCCTCATCATGCTCAGAGTAAACTCAATATCTAATCTAAATCTACCCTCTTTACATTTGAAATGTGAACGTAAAGATGAAACATGCTGCAAATGGGACATGTTCTCAGTGAACCTCCTGTGCAGCTGATCTCTGTTCTCGGAGTAGGAATGTTGCCTGCTTGCCTGTGGTCTGCTCTCTGTGACCTTAGTGAAAGAACAGATGTCAACACAGATAGAACATTGCTGGTTTTTTTAGGTGATAAGGGTGTAGTTTGCCTTGGTTGCTGAGGCTGGATTTTCCCAAATGTTTTGTGTGACATTCTGCAGAAATGTGCACACATATGGATTGGCTAAATTTGGAATTTGGGACTGAAAATATCCATGATATCATGCTCTCAAATTAAGTTAATTAATCTATTTAAAAGAGCCCAAAGAACCTGTATACCAAGAAGTCATAATGGTCTCCACTGATCTTGTTAAAATTTAAAACGTTAAATAAATTTATTAAGAGATAATGGACTCCCATGTACAAGTCTAGGTTTGAAATTTTAGACGTCTTATTGTTTGTTTTGCTTTAGTGATAATATATGGTCCTGGAGATGAAACTGAATTTAATTTTTTTCCCCACCCAATATATTACACACACAGCCTCCCCCCAACACATCTCAGAAAATCTTCTAAGTGCAGAAGAATAAAAAATGCATAAATACATTGATTGAAACCCAGATTTGTGAAGAAATCTTTCACATGACATTTAGGTAGACTCTGTCTTATTTACAGTTTGTTTTAAGAAAAGTATAAGACTTTTTCCATCAGCAATTTTATGTTTGCGTTACTGTGCCAGTGTTAACACTGGTGTATGTTTGCTATCTATGCCACCCTCAAAAAATCTGAATTTAGAACGAATGCCTTGCCTGTGTCATGAGTTGCAGCTTAATGGGGTTCTTCTCTTTTCACATATAACAGGAATTACAAATAGCAATCTAAAATAATTTGATTTCTGAATTAAATGCCTCTGCTGACTGACTTGCCATGACCTTACTATCCTTGTTCTAAACAGAGATTTGAATAGATCCTATTTAGTCTCAGACAGCAAATCCAGCTTTTTTTTTCATGACTTTTGAAATGTGTTGATGATGTATTCTTTCTGGTGAAGAAAGACAGAATTCATTGCGGTTTTTTTTCTTTACATTCAGGGCTTTGCAAAATTTAGCAAGAAAAGAAAATAATGAATGCACTCAGTGCTCATGCTAGCTAGTGACTGTTTCGTGTCAAATGCAGACAGTGGAGCAGGAATGAGAAGCCCATATTTCTGAGTGAGAGTCCTAATTACTGGAGAAGAGTAATCAGCTTTCCAGACTAATCAATCTTGGCTGCAATTCTGATTGATGTGTAGTAGCACAGCTGAACATCAGGGATGGATAAACTTTGCTTCTTGACATAAACAGCCTGCAGCCTGATGTTTGGTACATGTTTTGGAGGTGAGAAAAGGCAAAGTGACAATTGAAAACAGTGTTGTCATCCCTTGATCCTTAGCAGGTACTGTGTCTCTTGAGTTGCTCTATAAAGGGTTGGGAAGAAATAAAACAGTGAATAACTTATTTTTAAAAAAAATAATAAATTCTTTTTTTTTCTTTTTGCATAGAAAATACCTTAGTTTTGAATTTTAAAAGGAAGGTGGTCATGACTGGTATATTCTTCATGGAGTTTATGCCTTAGAAGTGTGTTTGGTATATTCTTCATGGAGTTTATGCCTTAGAAGTGTGTTATGTGCACAGAGTCTACCTGCCAAACTGGGTTTCTCAGAAAGCAGGCATAATTTAAAATCCCAGTTATGTATAAACATGAGATATATGCTGAGCTGCTCAGCTGTGCCAAAATAGTAGCAATCTTGTGCTTGCTTAGATTCAGACTGCCGCAGGACATTCACTGGTGTAGATGTGGGACTGTATCCATAATGTCACTGCCCATGCAGAGCTGTTTGTTGAGTCAATGCCTGCAGGGTGGCTTGGGAGGGGATCTGTGGGAGGTGACCCAGAGGCCTCAGGAAGGTGTCTCACTGCACATCACACTGAGCACATCAGCTATGCCACACAAGAGGACACTGGGAGAGCAGGCAGGACATTTCCAGCTGGTCTAGTCACTGGTGTTCAGGCATCTGAAAACCTCTACTCTGGCCTTAGCATGGCTATACCATTAATCTCCTCTTTGGTTCCTGGCTCCTAGCACACCTCAATGTACCGAGTTATGCTATGGTTACCATACCATGCATCTAGCTCTGGCCCTTAGACCTTGAGCTTGTAACATATTTTCACAGCTTCTTAAAGTAAATGGGTTAAATTCCCCTGATTTTAATCCAATTATTCCCGTGTCTAAAATGATTTATACTTTGAAGGCTTCCTGCAACAATACATAGGCCTAGACTGACTCGTTCTTCCTCTCTCAATTTTTCTTTTAAGTATCCTAAGTGATGGTTGCCACTAGAACCAGGAATCCAGACACATTGACATCAAAAGCAATTGTATTATGTATGTGACAACATGGGTGGGGGGAAGAGTGGAAGGAAGAGGAGCACTTTGAAGATGTCATGATAACTCAGGCATGTTTAGATTCAGTAAGTAGGTGTGCCTTTTTCTGTATCCTGCTCATCTGCAGAGTAGGATGTTTGAAGAGAGGGAAAAATGCTATTTCCAGTAAAGGGGAGGAGATTTAACAATGGCAAAATCATTATTAAAAAAAACAAGCGGTGGAGGGAACGTTAGAATTTTTAGCCAGGAAACAACTGGGTAAAAAGGTGTATGTATTTGAAAGAAAGAGAAAAATTGCTGCCTTTTTTGTTTTCCAAACTGATGTTTACAATTTATTTACGACTGAATTTTATAAAAGAGTTGCAATAAATTTGAGAACTATAAGAACTAAGTAATTTGTTTCCTTATTAATTTGCCAGCAATGTGATTGAAATGTAAGTGTACATGTAAATTCAACCTATATTTTCAACTAACAAAATTTGGTTGTTTCGTTTGGAACAGATAGATGGACTCTGTCCATCTCTTGAGATTTTGGCAGAGGTATCACACAGGACCCATATGCTGAGGTGGCCTTTGGTGTATCCCACAACCAGGGGACCAGTCATTAAGCCTCCCCCAACTTTTGCTTGCTGTGCCAGCCCTCATGGTCCCAACAAAATGAGAGCCATGATAGAGGAGCACCAGCAAGGGTTTAGTGAAGTCTCTATGTCATGTCTGCTGAGAGTGTGGGAGAAACCATTTCCGAAGTGGATATCAACCACAAAATTGGCATCTGTGATCAGTAGGACACACCACTCAGTGAAGCATTTGTAGCAACAGGGCAGTGGCACATTAAAGACCAGGAGCTGTGATTTTGCACAATGACAATGCCCATGTGTAACTGCAGAGAGTCTCTTCAGCTCTACTATTCTTCAACTTTTCCAAGCCTGCTGGCAGGGTGAGAAATCACCTCAATCACTGCTGGAGAGCTTGTGCACTTGGCTCAAGGAGTACGGATATCCAGTAGGACTGCAAGGAGAGGATGCAACTAGTTCAAGAGCAGTTAGTAGCTACAAAAGTGGTTTTTAGTTTTCAGATGTTTTCAGAACTTTATCCATTAAAAAGATAATAAAAAGTGCTTCTACTGTCTTTTTTATTCCCCTGAAATTTAAGGATTTATCCTGTAATCCAGATCATGAAGCTGCAGCTTCCACATATTACCCTTTTCTGAGATCATCTTGACTCCTGCCACTCATTTGGCTGAAACTTCATGTTTGGAATATTGTAAGAATCTTTCATTCTCACAGGTGAATTGAGCTATTTAAGAGAAAATGAAACAGTGTAAAAGGCAATGAAAGAAAGTATCAAAATACCCTGGGTATACCTAGAGGTATGTAAGATATTTAAAATATCGTAATTAATTTAAAATTATTTGTTCAACAACTGCATATGTATATATAAATATATACTTGTGTGCTGGAGGTGTGAGTTCTGCCACCTAACTTGGAAAATATTCATTCTGATTGGTGCCAGATCAACGTTTCCTAATTTTGCTCTAAGTTTGCCAATTTGACCCTGGGCTGAGACATAGATTCACCAAGTTTCCAGCTGTTTGTTACCACCTCTATGGTATTTGCTGCCATATATCCAGCCCTAAAGCAATTTGGGAACACTTAACTCATTTCAGGAAAAATCAATTGGATTAATTTCTTTAGTTTAAGCAGTTTACCTGGTTTGCTTTGTATGAAGTGGATTAGGAAACCTTAATATAAACTGTTCTTCTAGCAGAATTGTAGAAATGCTGAACTCTTTGGCAGTGACTTCCGTAGCAAGACCTCACTCAAAGGAGCAGGGCAGGGCAGTGATCTCCAGGGGCAGCTCCTCAAAGCACAAGAGGACCATCTGGATGTGCAGGAAACAGCAGGTGTGGCAGGCGGCCAACTCAGCTGAACAGGGAACTTGAACTCCTGGCTGAGCTCAAACACAAAATGGAAATACACAGAAAATGGAAGTGGAGATCAGCAGTGGAGTATGGAAATTGGAGCTTGAGCTTGAAGGGGTGCAGTCATGAAAACACACAAGTTGGGCTGGAGTTTAAACTGGTGTGTGATAGGAAAGCCAATGAGAAAAAGGAAAACCAACAGAAATATAAATCTGTCACTGAATAGGATGGATGACTTAATGAGGAAGGATAAAGACAGATTGACAGAATGACTTGGCAAGGACTGTTTTGCAGCTTCCCAAATCTCTGTAGCAGAGTGTGGAGGGAGAGAACTGTTAGTTGTAGTAGGGTGGGTTGGAATTAAAGACCACTTAAACAAATTGGAGATGTGCAATTTTGGCTGGACAAAAGGCCTTGGAGATTGCTGAGGAAGATGGTTTATGGCATTATGATACTCTTCTGCATGGTCTTTGAAAAGAAGTAGAGAGTGCAGGAGGTTCTTGAAGATGTGAGGAAGACAAATGTCATGTATACCTTCAGAAGGTGCAAGGAAGAGGATCTGGGTGACTACAGGCCAGTGAGTTTCACTTCAGTTTGTGGAGCAGTTATAGAGCAAATCCTCCTGGAGACCATTTCCAGATACATGGAGGAAAAGAATGTGATTTACCAAGGGTAAATAATGCCTAACCAAATCTGATTGCCTTCTACAATAGGATGGCTGGATGTGTTAAAAGGAAAGCAGTGGGTGTCCATGAATGCTGAATGAAGTGGAAGGGATCTTTGGAGGTACTGGCATGTAGACAAGAGACTTATAAAAAGGCAAAAGACAATATATTTCATAACTTTTCTAAAGCACATTTCTTTTTATTTTTAAATACTTGAAATAATTTAATTGACAGCTTTAATCTATTAAATGAAGGGTTAAGCATTAAGGGTTTTACTTTGCTAAATTTATGATTTAGTGATGAGTAAGTGCTTGTGTTCCAGTTTATTCTCCATTTTCTTATCAGCTGATTGCCTAAACATCATAGTAGACAGTAACAGTTTTCACAGGAGATATTCTGTTCTAAGGATCTTAGAGTTTCTGTATAAGCACATCCTTTTTCCAAAATAAAACATTTCATGTCTAACAAAGCTGCAGTTTTAGCTCATTTCCACCTGGCCTCTGTCACCATGCTGCTCTGCCACGAAGCTGGTGCTGAGAAAGACAGCTGGTGCCAGAAAGCACCAGAAAGTTGGCATGGAAGGCTAATGGGAAGAACACCAGAGCCACACATCAAAAGAACAACTGGGATTTGTAACCGTTGAATTCGTTTTTGCAGAGATGCTACAGGAAGTGTTCATGCTGGCAGCCTAGATGTGTGGAGCCAAGAAAAAGAATGGAATGATACTCTGCCCTTTCCTGGAATCAGACAACAGGGTAAGTTGTAGCCTTCATATTTGTGTCCAAATATGCACACTTAAGTTTCTACTTACTACAAGCAGAGAAAAACCAAACCAAATACTGTATGAGGGATTTTTTTTTTATTTTGTTGCTTCCTTTCATTGCCTCAAAGTAGGCAATGAGACATATAAAGAAAAAAACCCAAACCACATTTTAAGCATGCACAAATAATACACATTATTAAAAAGACTAACAAGGACTGCAACTAACTTCTAATAGAGGGTTTGTTTTTTTTTCATATCTGACACCGGTCTTGTTTATGTTGTTATGAGGATGTAGCTGTTGAATGCTACTTGAGTTTAATTCTTCAGTGTCAGCAAAGCTTCCCTGTATGTCTTTTTCTGCTGAGATGAAGGTGGTACTGCTATCTGGTGATGGGGAGGCTTTAATTGCTTTTTGTAGAAAGAAATGGTAACTAGATCCTGCTGAGGTTGTTTTCTCTTGTTAAACCTGTGCTGGTCCATTGCCAGATGGCTGAAGAGGCAGGATGCCTGATTCATCTGGGAGTGACAACGTTTGCTACTCAGTCTGCATATCTTAGTTCTATGCACAGTACTGATTCTTACCACTCAATATGATATACATATTCAGTTAGAAAAAAAATATGAAAAGAAATATGAAGAACTAGAACTTGCTTCAAAATATGTTACTAGAGGTTGAAAAATCTACAGTATCCCTAAGAAAACAGTGTTGTATCTAAGAAAAGAAGCAGTTTTGATGTACGAGAAATCAGAGCAGAACAAATAATAAAAAGAAGACATATTTATGAGTGATATTAGAGATATATTTATGAGCAGTGTCAGTGAACAGCATAGAAGCCAGCAAATAAAGGAAATTAATGAAAAAAGATGATGGAATGGAAGAGTAATTATCTGGGTTAAAGATAAAGTATTTTCTGAGTAGATCCAAACAAATCCAATACTAACAATAATAAAGGCAGGATGACCCTAATAGAATTGCAATGACTGACATAGGAAAGGCAGAAGCATTCCATAAGTGCTTCAGTTCTTTATTATGGTCTGGGGAGAAAAATAAATTATGTCTTCCTGTTGGATGGTGCTGATCTGATATCCTGCAGGGGTACTAAGCACAGCTAGCAGGTGCAAGGCATCACATGATTTTAAGTTAGCAACTCCAATGATCTTGCAACCAAACCCTTGTCAAGATTAATGTTGAGATTAGTGTAAAGAACCTCTGGTTGCTTTTCAAGAAGCCTTGGAATTTTCAGAGGACTGCAGAGAAGATAACACCGTGCCATTATTTTAAAACAGAAAATGGATAAAAGCCCAGACCTGAATAATGCTGGTCTGGCAGTCAGAGCACAGTATTAGGACAAATAATGGAGCAGTATACACAGATTAAAAATATTAAGATATGGTAATATAATTAATTTCAGTCAATAATTTTGAGAGAAATGTATCTTGGCAAAGTTACTGAATATTTTGACTGAAGATCCGAGTTTGGTTGGAGGACTGAGAAACTTCTGGTAGAGGTTTGATTTGGTACTGTGTGAGATTTTCACTAATAGACCTAGGAAAAACAATTCAATGCAACACACATTACACTGATGCAAAACTATTAATCTCCAAACACAATTGTAAATATGAGTGCATCTGTGTCTTGTTTGGTTAACTGTGCTTTCCAAGAAGTGCCAGGGGGAAAATTTTTGCTCTATGTAATTGAGCATTTTTACTAATAACTGGGCAAAAGGACATCACATTTTGTCTAAAAAAATTTGATGATGACCCAGAACAACAGGAGTGAAAAATTAAGAGTATCCAGGGACACTGTGTAAGCAAGAATAGGGAAAAAGAAAAAAGATATTTCTGTAAAAATTGTCTCTTCTGTAAAAGAGACATTTCTGTAAAGCCACAAAGAGGCTCTATTGTCAGAACAATAGATCAGGAACAGAAAAGTAAGCTATAAAAACAAGAGGACGTTCCTGTGAAACAGAGATTCTGAAGAGGACATGTTATTTTGACCACATGTTAAAAAAATTAGCCAATACTGTCTTTAGGTATACCCACCAGACAGAAGTGGAAGGTTATAGGGTTGCCACACTTGGCAGAGAAGCAATTGCTACTGGAATAGAGTGTCCAGTTCTAGCGCTCAGAATTCTTGATGGATGTGAATAATTTGGAGAAGGGTCAACAAAAAACCATGGGAATATTAAGGACCTGGAAAGTCTCCAGCAGTGCAATCTACTCAGTTTATCAACATGATGACTTAAGGATAACTGGTCACGGTACACAAAACAGGACAAATAGCAAAGAGCTGTTCAGTCCAGCAGACAGAGGTCTGACAAGCTCCTCTGTCAAAAAGGTGAAGTTAAAACACAAACACAAAATAAGGCACTTTTTTTTTTTTTTTCTTAGCAATCCATTAAATTAATGGCTATATTCACACACTGGAGAAGTGTGGTTTCACTGGCAGTTTTTAAATCCAGATTGGGTGTGTCTCAAAAGGCAAGTTTACTTATCCCAAAGCAGAAATAATCCTGTGAGACTCTGTGGACTCTGTCATTGATGGGATCAGACTGGGTATTTGCTGCTCTTTGTCTGTGACTGTGTGCATATGTGCTCTGAGAGAGCTGGTTATCTGTATGTCACAGCATGGGGATGATGCTACCTTAGATGTGATAAGCAGTCCAGCAGGGTTATTCTGGTGATGAGCTCTGGCTAATTAACCGTGTCACGCACAAGGGCCAGTCAATCATCTGTGGTAATGTGACTCTGCTTCTTCCCTTTGTGGAGCTGGCTCTACACAGTCCAGGGCTGTGCAGCTGTTTGATGTATGTACAGTTCAATATAGACCCTAAGCAAGTCTGTTCTCATGTGCTAAAAAAAATGATCACTATAAAGTGCTTTTGTTTTTAATAAAGGTAGAGTCATTACTGTAACTTGTATTGTGGTGTTTTAAACTCTTTTATGTATCCAGATATAGCTGAGACATTACAGGGTGTCCGATTCCCTCTGCATACTAGCCACATTATGACACATTATTCCCGGTTTTCTTAACTGTTTTTTTGGCTCTGATATTCCTACTTGTATCATTTAATGAGAAACTTTGAACAGAGGATTTACTGGGACATTATTCATACTTAGAAGAGGAAATAGATGATGAGGAAATGAATGACTCTTCTGTGAAAAACTGTGAAATGACAAAAATCTAATGGAGACATTTTCACAGTTGTTTTTAACTGTTTATCGTATCAGTCAGTAGGTGAGTCATTGCACCAGAACTGCTCTTCCTCTTTATTTACTCCAGATAAATATTTGCAACATGCAAGTAATTATTTGTATTAGTGGGTCTCATCCCTGGAATTTTCCAGAGATGTTCTCTGATTCCATGATACCTGTGTGGGCTAGGAGTGTATATCATATACTCTGCCTTTAGGAAGGGCTTCCTACATGTTATAGTCATTTGAAACTTTACAAAATCTTTCTAAAAAGGCTTCCCTAAACAATGCCAATACACAAATATATGATGAAAACTCCAAATTAAAATTACAGCCTTCTATCTAAATGCAAGCACAGAAACACTTTAATAACCTGAAAAATAATAGGAATTACACCCCCAAAATAGGTGAGAAGAATGAGGATGGGTATAAAAGTAGTGAACACATATGTAGGTTAAGTCATGTTAGACTAAGGCAGCAATCTGTATTTAAATTTAAGTTACCCCCTGAATTATTATTCCTGAAGTAAATGCTTCTGTCTCTTGTCTACAGCAGTTTGTAAATAAGCCCCTAAATGTTCTTCAGTTGCTGGGATTTGGTTTGGTCCTTAGGGCAATTTTAGTGGTTTCAAAGTGGATTAGTTTTGAAAGAAACAAAATGTATCTCCATTTGTAGTGTCCTCCAGTGTCTGATGGGGATATCAGTGTGTGAACTTGTGGAGTCCATGTCATGCCCAATGGATATCTGACAGACAAGTGACAATACAAAGCTGCCGAGAAGTCCCATGTCATCCCAGAGTGGGTTTTGTGCTACATTAATGGTCATGTGCTGTGACTGTGCTTTTTAAAAGCTGAGGACCATGAGATACAGAATCAAATCTACAGAGCACCTAGCTGCACCAGGAAATGTTCCGTCGGCCTCTTTTTTAGTTCAAGATGGTATTTATGGTATAGTTTCATGAATAGAGTGAACTGCTCATGTGGCTGCCCTGAAAATAGACCCTTCCCTTCCCTTCCCTTCCCTTCCCTTCCCTTCCCTTCC
>PYHW01010678.1:3796954-3835221 GCA_013186435.1 Turdus rufiventris
CCCTCCCCATGTCCTTGTGAACCCCCTGGAACAAGATTTATCTAAAAAGTAAGCACTCCCAGGTTGTTCTGATCTTATAATGTTCTAAAAACATCCTCAAGCAGGAGCTATCTCTGTCAAGCTAGTAGATAATTTCAAGCAAGACTTTGCAAGAATCATTTGTGCATGTGGTTCTGTTCAGCACTTTTGCAGTTTTGGGCTCTTTATACACAGTGCACACTTAAGAAATTGGGTATGAAATAGACTCTGGAAGTCTGGGAGATGGTACTAGAATTCAAAACTGTTTTGATGAATCAGGTACCACTAAGGCAGTCTGCAACCTTCAATGTGAAACTTTGTAAAGGCAAGTAACATACATTGCTACAAAAAGCAAAGATCAGACCACTGTATAAAGATAATTTAAAGTTTTTTATCACTGAGAAAAGACAAAAATCTCATTCTAGGACATAATGAAAGGAGAATCATGCATATGATAAGTATTTTGTAAAGTTCAAGTGTGAGATAACTTCGATTTTAAGATCTTTTAAATTTATGCAGGAGTTTGTGAGTGTCTATCCTGTTACAGCAAAATGTCACAGTTTTAAGTACTTACACTGCAATAGCAGATGCAAATCTATAATCCTGTTTTACATAGAAGTCTGGAGTTTGTTTTTTTTTGGATTTTTTTTTAATGTGGTGTATATTTTCAGAAGCAATGTAAAAGAATATTGGTATAAATGAGGTGAAGGAACTGACAAGCCTTGTCAGGTAAGGAACCTTGAAGAGAAAATTCCTTATTGAAGTGGACAGTGTGTTCCCTCCTCCTGTTTAATTGCTATTAAGGAATGCATCTGCTTCTCTTCATTAACTGTACTTGACATCTGTATATATGTGATGCATGTTTCACAACTTCCTTCCTGCTTCTCAAGTGCAACAAATTCAAAGGCTTCTGAACAACAGAATTACTACTTCAACGTCACTTGAAATGCATACAATTGTTTACAGGACAAAATGGACCTTAGTGTATACACTATCACTACCTTACAAATAAGACATGCCTTTGCTTCTCACCCTCCAAAAGACGCAGTCATCTTATTTAATAGGGTTATAGAAAAAAACTATTCAGAAAAAGAAATTCTTGGGAGATCAGGGCTTTTTCTTTCCTACACAATAAAATAACAATGTAGTGAGAGCCACCATCATAACTTAATCCCTGTTGAAGGAAATAAAAGGGTAGACAAAGCCTAGATAGTCCACAGAAAGAAGACATGCACACTTTGAATATTTAAACTAAAAAGTAATCATACTTGCCTATACGTGATATGCATTTGCCCACACTAAATTAAACTAAACTAAATTAAACTAAACTGAGCTGAACTAAACGAACTAAATGAACTAAACATTATCTAAGGAAGTTCCACACATCTTTGTCTGCCAAATGTCTGTTGATTTCAGCTGTCCAGCTATCTCACAACAAAGTCAGTTTTGGTGTGTTATAAGAGATGCTTTCCAAAATATCCACTGAATACTGCACTGAATATTTATACTCATCAGTTATATCCTTCCCAGCTCTCTTTTCTCCAGGGTATGGAGTCCCATTTCTCTCAACCTCTCCTTATCTGTCAAATCCTCCAAAAGTACATTTAAGTAATTAGATACCTTAAAGCAAATACTGCTAGTTCGTTGTTGATTGTTTCAAATAAATGCAATAAAATACATTGGAGAGGCCCTGGAGAGGAACTATTTGCAAGGGCACATAGTGATAGAAGCAGGGAGTAGGAGCAGCTTTAAACTGAAACTGAAACAGGTTTAGACTGGATATTAGGAACAGATTCCTCTACTACGAGGGTTGTGAGGCATTGGAACAGTTTGCTGAGAGAAGTTCTGGATGCTCCATCCCTCAGAGAGTTTCAGACCTGGTTGGATGGGGCTTTGATGCCTAGTGCTGTTTCCTTCCAACCCAAACCAGTCTATGAAGTCTATGAAATTTCTGTATATATAAGTAAACAACTTTTTTCTTTTTTTTTTTTTTTTTTTAAATACAGGCAATAAATGATGATGATGATGAACTCATTATACTTGTGAAGTCTAATGGTTCAAACTCTTAGTCTTGCCTTTTAAAGTAGCTAAGCTTCACTTAGGATCCACCTGCATGACAGCAGACTGACACTATTTAACAAATTCCAGATCATAATAAATCTCTCCAACTAGATGAAGAAATGATACAAAAATTTTTAAAAGCCTTTTAAGACAGATATATAAAACGTATCAAAGTCAGTAAAAAAGGGGTGATTTAGATTCATATAACCTTGAGTCGGCATATGCTTAAAGAAACTCTGAGATACTGAATTACATTTAAACTTTGCTTTTCATTCTGAAACATTCCCAAATACTCTACAAATTGTCAACAGTTTTGGGAGGCTCCCACTTTCTAGCAGGGAAATATGGTCATCTCCAGCACACCACAGAGCAGATGTCTCCATGCAGAGTGTGAAACTGAAGAGTGGGGCAGGATGCTCTGCTAACCCACACTGCAATTG
The DNA here is from genome assembly GCA_013186435.1 of Turdus rufiventris. Lineage (NCBI taxonomy): Eukaryota > Metazoa > Chordata > Aves > Passeriformes > Turdidae > Turdus > Turdus rufiventris. Next base: position 3,799,474 of record PYHW01010678.1, read on the forward strand.
GCAGGAAGAGAGAAGAACAGAGGAAACAGACTGTAATTATTTAATTTGGAATTTGGCCAAGACACTGTGGCTGGCATCCCTGCTCTCTTGTAAGAGTGCCATGAAATGTCATTCTACTGCAGGTTTTGCAGCTCATGGGGAAAGCTGGAGTAAGGATGAACAAACATTGAAGAATTGGAAAATTTGGTTACTTCTAGCTGAAAGGTGTAAGCTCTTCAGTTCTACTGTGCAAAAGCACAGTAGAAGTCTCAGAAAATCACACGTAATTTATTTCTTCTGTTTTTACCCCCCAGCTATACCTTCTTTAGTTTTTTCAGTCTTTTATACTGTGACCATTATGCTAATTTATGATATTTATGTATATTTTTGTAGGTATTTACACACACACAGAAGTAAAAATGCATGTATGCACGGATATGTTTACAGAGTAATTTAAAGGCATTTGACTTGCACATTATTACAATATCAATTTATTTTTTTTTCAGTCAACTAAAAATAATTTGTCGAATTCTTGCATAAACTGAGTGCATATGTAAACAAATATAAAATGGCCTCACCTATTTGTGACATATTGTTTTTCCTCTGAAAACATTTGTGATATATCTCACCTTCAATATGAACACTGTTACAAAGATCAAATGTTTCCAAGATACTAAATAATGAGCTGCAAATATCAAGAAGTTTGCTATATTCTTTGTCTGTTCTTTAAAATGAAATTTGGGCAAACAAATTTAACAAGAGAATTTTACTAGTTAATTTGACAGGAAATGTCTTCACAACCTATGTGGAGGTGCTTAATGCAGAGAATTAATGTCATGGGTCATTTCACAATCTGTTTCCATCTCCTATAAAAATATGAATTTTAAAATTTTTTTGAAAAGTATCTTTTCTGTTGTCATTTAATGGCAAAATAATCTAACAAAATTCAATTAAATGAATTATTTAAAATATAAATTATTGAAAATATTAAATTATAAAAATATTCCTAACCGAATCTCCTTGGAATTTATGAATGTCACTTAATAAATATTTATACATATTTTCATTACATTTCATAGTTTAGCCATTCAGTGTGAGTAGTGCATGATTTGCCAGTATTTATTAATATAAACTGATATCCACATCAGAAAACAATAAAAATATTTCCATCACTGCTCAGCAGTCTTTATTATTCATGCTAATGAACACAAAGTTTAAAAATGCAATAGTCAAGTCCAATGGTTTGGCAGACATAGTTCGGCATTCATAGTTTGCATGAGTGACATACATAGCTTACATTACTCATATTATGGCAGGAACTAATGTAAGATTGTCTCCAAATATATTAAAACCCCCTTAAAATTCAAAATATGACATTAAAGTGATAAAACACATTGAAAGTAGTGTGTTTGTGGTTGTTTTAAAGACATTGGGCTATGTTCTGTTTTTAAAAAATCTTTTATTTAATGGAAAACTTTTTCAGATAAAACTATTGAAAAGCATTCTGTATACCACACAATTTATATTACATAATATAAAATATATTTCATTTGTATATGTACAGGTATAATTATATAAATATGTATTCTTCTGTGTACTCATATAAATACACATCAAAAGTGCATGCACCTGCATACCTGGTTTCTTCATGTGTTGAGTATTTGACAGCAGATACGAACCTTTCATGTTATATCTATGCTAGTTCCTTGAGACCAGTGGGGCCAAATCTGTACGATGCCCTACCTGCTGTAGGTGAATTCCAGGAAGAAGCTTCCTGTATCTTTGGCAAGATCCACTCTGGTCCTGTGAACTCCTGTTAGCAATTATGCTTGTTCCAGTTTAATTAAAAAAATAAATTCCAGTTTGCTTGAAATCTGCCACTTCACATGCAGCTCCAACTAAAATTTATCAAATCCACCAGTTTTGGTTTTATCAACTTGCCATGTTTCTCCTTGCTTCCGCAAAAGCTGCATGTGTTGAAGTCATTTATCTGGGGAAGATGTGAGGGATTTGGGATTTGTCATTATTCTTTTTCCTGATAGCTTCAAAGGAGAGCCATTGTCTGACTCCCTTGGTTTCACCATTGATCTGTTTCTTCAGGGTAATCCGGTGTATGAGTTACTCACACAAACTTTAGGAAATGAAGGTCATGAAAAGGTAAAAGGGGAACAAATGCTTCCCCTCATCCCACTCACCCACAAGCAAGCAACAAGTAGAAGCAACTTCTGGAGGACATGGTTTCTGAAGAAGGTCAGATAATCCTAATTCCTTATCAGTGTGTCCTTTCAGGTTTTACTGGGTTTCAGGATTTGAATCCCACTTTTTTCTAAAGCACTCTTCTAGGGTCACTACACAAGATGCAAAGTTTTATAGCAACACTGAAGTTGAAGATGTCTACTGATGGGTACCACATAGGTATTGATGTGTCTGGCTACTCACCACATTGTACTTTAAAATTCCTTCCAGACAACACCTCCCACAATCAGGACATCCTTGGATTGTCACAACTATTTCATGAAGGTTTAGGATACTGATCACTAAGGTAGAGTAGTAATTTCTGAAGGTTTTACTTCTCATTACAGTAGATTTTTTCTCACTACTAGTAAGAAAATGGGAGGGGGGCACAGTGCCTTTTCACTGCCTGCATAGCTGAAGGACAGTAGTTAGGAAGACTGACAAGACCAAAGAGATGTCATGGTTTTATTTAATGACAGCACTTTAAAGTCCTTTTGTCTGCCTTGGTCTTCTGAAGTGCTCAGCAACTTGGCTTAAAAACTTAAACCCAAGAGCACAGCATGTACACAGAGAACTCTGTTGCCCTCTTGAGCAGAGCTCAAGAATGTGGTGGTCAGAGCTGTAGGCTACAGGACAGCGCAATAAAATGTGAACCACTCTGTGGACCAGACCCAGCCACAGGTTACCAGTTGGACCATCCTGCTCCACCAGCACCACAGTGCCAAATCTGCCCTGCTCAAGAGTGGTCAGAGTAAGTCAGTGTTTGAAGAATGTAAGATACACATACATGCACATTGCTGGAAAGTTCTAGCATGTTTAGAAATCTGACAACAAGCTGCAGTTATTGCCTACCTGTAGAAGGCTGTAGGGTCTTAAAGAAAATATGCAAAATTGCTTCCTCATGATGAGAGGTTGATGAAGACCTTGTACCATAGCACAAGGTAAAGGGAAAGGAGAGATACTAAGTAGAACATTTACTAGTAAGGGATCTCATCTTCACAGGTGGGGTCTGTTCCAGGCACAGGAAACTTGAAACTATGTGTTAAAGGTGCTGGGACCATGAAAAAATCCAAATCTACCTGGATGCAACAGGCCACCAAGTGAACAAAAGGAAATTTTTCTGTTTGGAACAAAACAGCAGTAGCATCAAACACACTTTGGGATGTATAGATACCACAAGCAAATAAAGTTACGTATTTGACCAGTTACAGCATATTTAGTCTGATACAGTTTCCCACTGCTTCAAGAAAGGTAAATTCAAATATACACAAAATTACATTGTCAGCATACAAAGGGATGACAGTTTTTGTGTGGCTTATCCCAGCACTGAGTGCATAAGCTTCTAAATTAATGAACTCAAAGCTTCTTGTCCTTTATTCGTGATGTCCCAAACACAAGAGAATTTGTGACTATATAAGGGTGCGTAGAGAACAGATTGTGACTGACATTCTGAGCAAAACAAGCAGAGCAAAGATAGGCATGATTGTTCCAATAAACATCAGACAACTTTGCAACGCATGTGCAAGTCTGAACTCTCTCCAATTTTCAAACAGCTATGTAAAACCATCCCACCCAAAAACTTTGATATTTAGATTAGGATTGCTTGCTTCTTTTTATATCACTATCACTCTTTAACAATTAAATGGGACCCCCTAGGAGAAAAAAAGGTCAGACGTCTTTTTGTAATGAATCCAAATTACAAATATTTTATTGGTAATTTAGAATGTTTATGCCACTTGATCTACAGAAGTTGATGTTTTAAGTGATCACAGAAAATGAAATATAGAATTATTTTACACAGCTATACAGAACAATTTTTTTTAATCCTTTAAATATTATTTTAGTACATACATTGTCTTGCTAAGCCAACTGTGTCTCAATTAAGAGCTGTTCGGGACACTGAAATGTCACAGCTCATAGCAGATACTCCACAATCATCAGCTTTTGGGTTTGATTCTGAGGTGCAGTACCTGTGTTTCAGTTCACTTTAGGCAGAATTCAGAGCAGATGGGGAACTAAAATCTAACTGCTATCTGAAGGTCAAAACACAGAGCTTGATGTAGTTTCTTACAAGTGTTTTTTTTACCTTGAGGCATTCTGTGTGAACTATTAAGACCACTGGGACAGATGAGTCTTACTCTGTCACTCCACTCTGGGAAAGCACATTGAACTCCTACAGACACCTGTGTTTCTGTGCAATTGTTCTTCTACCTGTGCCCCATATGAGGATTAGAGAGCATTGGACTGGATGTCTCACCCTACAAGCTGATTTCACCCTCTTTTCCTATGTTTTCTAATCAACTCCTTAAAAAGAAAGTGTTTAGATTATTCTCTTCTTTTGTTTGAAGTATCAAATGTCAGATAGGTTTTTTAAAGAGCTATGTTGGGCCCTAATTCTGCTGGAACTGAGTTGAATGGTTAAATGTTTACTGATTTCAGTGAATAGAACAAGCCTGTACTGAGGATTTCAGAAAACACCTGTGTGGAGATTCAATCTTAGAACTGTATAAGAACAGAAGTTTTGAAAATTTGTATTACAGGAAATTAAAGTTTCAATAAAAATACTGCTTGGAATAACACTGAAAAAATGACAGAGTGTACTAATATTTTTATATGAACCCAAAAAGGGGGCAGTATATATGGTCTTTATTTGCAAAACCTAAATATCTGACTTAGCAGGACTTAACAAAGAATTAGTCCAGGAAAAAATGAAAAGTATGTTACACAGTTGCCAATACAGCAGCTATATTTTAAATAAAAATAACAATAATATACATGTACAATATTGTAATGATATAACTTGATGAAAATAACACTGATCAGTATCAAATCTAGGCTTTCATTTATTATCCATCCTTAACAGATGAAATGCATTTCACAGAAATAGATCCACGTAGGGTGAAGTGAAGTGATATTCATGGCTTACTGTGAGAAAGATACCATGAAAATTAAGGTAAAAAGATAAAGAAGGAAACCTGAAATAGATTTACATTTATAAAAATTCAGCATTATAGCAGCTGAGTGGATGTGCTACAGCAAGAAGGTAACAGCAACCTTATGGTACACACCACACATGCTTGCACACACACACTCACACGCACACGCATAAACACCAACACATATTTGCCCTTGCTCAAATGCGTGTGCTGGGGTCCTCCTCAGCTTGATTATAGGAGCATTCACTTACCAGCTTTTGAAGGGGGTAACACCAGGAGTGGGGCTTTTAGCCATTTGCAAGGTAGCTGTAGCTACCTAAAGTCAGAAACCCATCTAAGGTAACATCAGGTGAACAGTTTAATGGAAGCTGTTTTCATCCTGAGCACATTCAAGGCACTTTAGCAAAAAATCTGAAGTTAATCAAGGCTGAAAAAAAGGTAAAAATCCTTACATGTGAAATCTGGAAATTTAAAATAAAAAAATTCCTGAGTTTTGATAAATAATTTTATTATAATAAAATACCAAGCCTATTGAAAACATGTCTTTTAAAAAAACATGTTATATGACAATTTTTCTTGAAAAACTCATGCCTTAGTGCATAAAATATGTTAAAAAGTCTTTGGGGACATCTGTAACAAATTAACAGGAAATGAAAAGTCAAAGAATGACCTGTCATGTATATACAAAACATGCATTGCTCCTGGCAACACACATCATGTTTACTACAGGCATCTTTATCTTTTTCTGTTATTGCAGGGTCCTGCCCATATCTTAATACTTTACAATTAATTACATTTCACTGAACTATTTACAGGAGCAGAAACTAATCACACATCTTCTTACACCCATAAATATGTAACTACAAAAGTAGAATATATTTTAAAACAGTATGAAGATGAGTATGCTACATAGTACTGTTCTCTAGAAGTACAGTCCATGAATTATTTTCATTATGATGATTTAAATCTAAATGAAGATATAAGTTCAAATTCTCTCTTTTTACCTCAGTGACATTTTTTTCAGCCCACTATTTCCAAAGAAATTTGCCCCAAAACAGTATTTGGATTGCAAAAACAGTTGTAAAATGTCACAAAAGTATCTCCAGTAAAGAACCATCAGGCTCTGGAATGCCCACTTTTTACACAGGATACAATCCATTTGTTTTCAATTAAAAATAGCTGAAATAATAGCCGTTGTCTGTATGTTTCTACTAGTATTAATTTTTTGCTTTTGATGGGATTTTCTCTTCTTTGCTATCAGTAGACACAAATACTCATACCCAAAGTGCTGGCAAATGCACTGAAGACACACAGTGGCTACAGAAATGAATTTATAGAGCCCGTGGCAGGTTCCTTCTGAGAATAATAGGTAAAAACAGTCATCAAAGTAAAATGCACTTTTTATGCTTTACTGCATCCTTTAATATTTTCAGTAGCTACCTCGATAATATACCTGATAAAAATTCTACTTTTTAACATTTAGACTTCTGTTACAAAGTATTTCATGTTTTATTTAAAAAAACTCACAATAGTGATAGTGGTTAATTTGCTTTATAAAAGATAATACATTGAGTTATATATAATAATGGCTTTGATCCAATTAACTTGATATTATGCTGCTTAATAATTGCTGTGACTTCAGTTCCTACAACTGTTACAGAGAATACAAACGACTGCTTAATGTACAGGAAATGGGGATCATTTGGAAGTGCTGATTCAGAAGTATTCAAGTGCTAACAATGACTTGTTCTTTCCATGCTTTTCTTCATGTTCCATAAATGACGATTTCATAAATGTCCGTGATGTTCAACGTGACACAGTTTTAGGGCAATTTTTTTTTAATGTTCCTTTTTATGTGCAAATATAAAACTAGATTATTCTGGATGTTACCATCTTTTTAAAAGTAATTGCCACTTTTAGTTAAAAAGGCACCAGTATCAATGTAAGAGAATATACCTTTTACGTTCGCTTTATGAAGAACTGTACTTGTTACTGGAGCGGAAATTATCATATCCGTGATCATTAGCTTTGAACTTTAAACAGGACTGCCTTTCCTCCAGGGACAGCGGATCTTTGGATTGGCACCAGCAACACAAGCATGACTGTTAAAATAAAAGACATAAACATTTTACATCACTTTTTGCACATGTGGCAAAACGCACTGAAAAGCCACCCTTTCTCAGGGGTAGAGTAGGAAATGGCAAATGTGCAAGCTGCTGTTCTGGGATTAGAGCATAAAGCACAGAAATAGGGTTCAACTCAGAGCTGCTCAAATGGCCCCATTAGCAATCTTACTTCTGGAATACAAGAAGAGTTATACTAAGTAATTATATAGTAACAGCCACACACATACCCCTTCAAATCTGGTCTGCAATTCTAAATGCATTCGAAAATAAAATTATGACTCCTTATTGTCCTTTTTTTGATAATTTTTCTTAGGAAAAAATGCATTCTGATCTATGCTTTCTAAGCAAGATGCAGCTATTGTTCTGAGGTGGAAAAAAGAGAGGCTAGAAGAAGGGTGAACACCTATACACAATTAATACATTTACTAGACGTACTGCAGACCTTTTTCTCATGGTCCTGTCTGGCCTTTGGGTGCTGGAAGTGCCTTCCTCACACCCACTTACTTCCACGCTCAGGATGCTGGAGATCTCTTACGTGCTTTCAGCTACAGTGACTCTTTCAGGGACCCAGCAGCACAGACAGAAAATATAAGACCAACACTAAAACCTCTGCAACTCATGCTGTCACAATTATGTGGAAAATACATTAACACTAATAGATGTAGAGCTGACTGGCTACTGACTCAACGATGTTTCTATCTTGCTAGTAAGGAATTTTAAAAGTCAAGCAATAACCCTAGCTGTAGCCAGTGGTTAAATGCTTGGCAAGAAAAGAAATAATCTAACAATTTTGATTTAAAAATCTAACATAGGCAATGTAAGAATTCCAATACAGTGTCTAAAGATAGCAAGGGTTCACAAAGAAAGCCCAAATCTTCATATTTTCCAAGCAGACATGAAGGCTGAAAGACTGCAAGCCACATGCAATCCAGAGCCTGAAACCCTGTGTGGAGAATTAGTGCCCAGCTATATTCACTCAAGCCAGAGCTACAAACACTTCCGTCACACAAAATGCTGCCACTGGAAAGGGACAAGTACAGATTTGCACCCTCTGCCTTGCATGACTGATTGAAGTGCTCAGTCAGGATGAGGGAGGCCAGGGCCAGCACCCTCCCTACCAGGATGCAGAGGATGTGGCTACGTGAATCCCTGCAGCACAGTCCGAGTCTGCTTCGTCAGTGCTCTGGAAAGAGCTGGGTGCCAGTTTCAGTCAGGAAGTGATGTAGCACTGATTAACATGGTCCCCAGAGGATTTATTGTGCACTCTGCTCTTTTGCTTTCTCTTTTTGTTCCCATCACACCTTAGCTCTTTCCTACGGAGCTTCAGCAGGAGGGAGAGAGAAGGTTTACCATAACCCAATTAAAATTTAAAGTAAAATTTAATGGCTGTTTAAAACACGTTAAGGAATGAATTTTACTGCTGACATCATCTTTTAACCAGAGGAGCAACTCCCAGCAGCCACTTACCTTAAAGCAGTTTTGGAACCTTTTGCTCACTAAATACAGAGCTATTGGATTGATGCAGGAGTTCAGTGAAGCCATGTTAATACCGATGTAGTCCATCACAAGAAAAAAGCTGTGTGGAAATTAAAGTGAGACACTTCTCATTTGCTTTGAAAAGGCTTAGTAGAGGTTTAGAACTATTGAAATTTGACTCGGTTTCACTCAATCAAAACTAGTTATTAAATGTAATAGTAGTGGGGCTTAAATCAACAGGATTAACTCATGCAGGTAACAGTTATAGTCAACAATAAAGTCTGAATCAGAAAACCATTCTTATGAAAGTAATTTCAGGAGATTGAACCATTTTAAGTTTTGGAACAAGATGTTCACAAGGTCTTTTCCACAAATTGAATCCTGCCTGCTCTGTTGAAAGGGAAAACAGGGGCAGAAATCCCCTTTCTATTCTCATAGCAGGACATGACAGAACAGTCCCAAAACTGATCAGGAAGGAGATGGGAAAAATAAAGGGAATTCCTCACAATTTTATTTCTCTGCTATTGGAGTGAAACAAGATAGTCCCTGATGAAGAAGCAGGGAAAACTCTAGACATGCAGAGTAAACTAGTTCAATAGGAAATTCAAATATGCTTATGGAGAATGCCCACAATATACAGACACTTTATTTTTGCATTCTCACCTTAAAAGTTCACATCTGTTGGGGTCCTTCTCGTCATAAATAGTGAGTTTCAAGATTCTACTTAAGTGAAGTGGGAGCCAACACAAGGCAAAAACAAGTACCAGACAGAACACAGTTTTGGCCACCTCACGTCTCTGAGAAAGAACATTGGACAGAACAGTGTTACAGTTCCACTCTCCCTCTCTGGATTGTGGTTGTCTTCTAATATCCAAATATTTAATAAATAAGACAAAAAAGTCTATCAAAATAGGAGTTAGGAAAACATCTAATAGCTTATTTTCCTGGAATATGTGCTTGATCTTTTCTATTGTTTTAGATGTCTCACACTGATTTGATGTATCCCTTATTTCAAGAAGTATGAGTAACAATATGAAAAATCGAGGTCATGAAAACATTATTTAAGCAATAATTTAAATTATAATTAAGAACATATTTGTCTTCTCTATCACTTTCAAATACCAGTTTGTTTTCAATTGCATTTCCTTGTGCTTTGATCTCACATCTTATTTTAAATGCCCCAAGAGATTCCAATTACAGCTCTAACCAGGTAAGAGGAAAGGAGCACAAATACACGTTATAGAACAGAGTTTAAGTCTAGTGATGTCTGATGTTTGTGTCTGGGGCACTAGTACCTTGGAATGTATGCTGAAATATGTTTTTCTCTGCTAACATATACTGCTAACCTCACTAGGGTTCAGCAAGAACTTGCTTCAAAATAATTAACAGTTTTATAGCAACACCTACTAGACTAGAGCATGACTTCAGTTTGTATTACAAAATAGCAAAGAAATAAAACCTACAAAACCTGAAACATCAAAACCAAACAAGAAAGAAACAATTTTGTAATTTTCAGTTAAAATCTTGGGTTCCTGAGGGCTCTGATATATACATATATGTATGAGTTCAGCAGCATCACTTCTAGGAAAGTTGTCTTTGCTTCTAATCCTGAAGTGATACAAGAACAGAATGATGTGGCAGGAAAATCAATGAAGTTATTAGTTAGCCTGTCTACAGTTAGAGTGTGGACAGGGATAAATTTTTACCTGTTTTAAGTGGTCATTTAAAGCAATCTGCATCCCACTTTTCTTTCGTAACATCTCACAAGTCATGAGAGTATAGAAAAATGCTGTGATAGCCAGTGGCAAACAGAAGTAAAAGCTGAACAGCCACCAGTCTTTAGCTTGCTTGTAAAACTGTAAAGAAGAAAGCAAAGCAAAAAACATGGTTAGGAATTAAAAGCTGAGCATTTTGCTAAGTGTGCTGTAACTAATTGGTCAATCTCTCCTGACATCTATGTAAGGTGTACATTACAGATGAGAAAACAGGACAAGGCAGCAGTATGTTCCAAGCCATAAAAAGTCAGAAATTTCTGAATGCTCTTCTTTGAAACAGTATGCTTCAGAAATGTCAGCATTTCATTTGAACATTATATTCATCTACATGTCACATACACCTGTGCCCATTACAATTCACACAACACTGCAAAGATCCAAGGAACTCTCCCAGAGATTTTATAAATGTAAGTGACTTACCATCATAAAAGAAGTTTTCTGCATGGGGTGAAGCAAGCAGATTCTAAGATACCTTCCTCTGTACTCCATTGTAATCATGTCAAATGCAATAGCTTCTGGAACAGCCAGTACCACTGATAGGACCCAGATCAGGACAATTTCCACAGCAGTCCACTTTGGCACTCCAATTCCTTTAATGCGACTCCAAGAAGCGACTGCTCGGTACCTGAAGCAACAGCACACATTTACAAATTCAAAATACGAGAAAATTCCAGTTTAACTGGCTTAAATTCATCTTATTTGCATTGTATCAGCTGAGTGGAAAGGTGAATTTGAGCCAATGACCATATAGAAAACAAATTAGAGATTTCAATGAAAACTGGGTCTCACCTGTCTATGCTGAGGGCACACAAACTCAGCACTGTGATGCCCACTGATGCTTTTTGAATGAAGGGCACTAATTTGCACATTTCAACACCAAAGGGCCAGTCCTCGGCAAGCAGCTGTGAAAAGAAACCAACAAATATAAAAAAAAAATTCATTCCCAATGCTGAAACATAGAGCTCTGTCTTGACACTGTTTTCCACCAGGTCTTGTCCTAAAAAAACAGGCTGAATGGGGTTTGTTCGGACTGGAGAAGAAAAGGCATCGGGCAGACCCTGTAGCAACTTTTCAGTAGCAAAAGGGGGCTTAAAGAAGGCTAGAGTGGGACTTTTTACAAGGGCACTTAGTCAAAGAACAAAGGGGAATGGCTTTAAACTGAGATATTGTGAATGCCTCACCTCTGGAAGTGTTCCAGGCCAGGTTGGACAGGGCATTGAGCAACCTGGTCCACTGAAGGGTGTCCCTGCCCATGCCATCCCATGGAGGTTGGAACTAGACAACTTCTAAAGTACAAGTCAAACTATTTTACAATTTTATGCAAATCTTCCAAAATATGCAGAAGAAGAACTTTTTCATGAGGAAGCCCTTGAGGTGTGTGCCCTAAAAACTAGACAGTAGCAGTGTAGACGCACCCTGGTGGGACAAGGGTGACACTTAAGTCTTAGGCCTGCCTCCTTAAGCCCTGCAAACTCCACTCCATTTGCTTCTAACTTCATCACTCCAGTGTTTATGGGAAAAAAATTACAGAGCAGATGAGGATCTTCCTCATCTTTGAATTGTCTTTATCTGCCTTGAGTGTTCATTGCTTTTCTTGCATGTTCCAAATACACCCTTGACCAGAAATACAGAAAATTACTTGAGGCTGGTCAGAATAGGGACAGAGCCAGAAGGTGCATATCTGTGGTGGGGTTTATGTGAAGTTTAGAGTCTAGGCTCCATCAGTTGAGAAGTCAGGCAACACTGGAGAGAAATGTATTCCCCACAGTTTTCAGGTGACCATCTGATAACAAATGAAACGACCCGCTGGACACTCAAGGAGCACAGGCAGATAGTTTGATCTAAATGTTTTGCAGTAGTTAAAACAGATGAATCCCTCATTAATGGTCTTTATTGACCAGTTTACCAACATTCTCTAAAATGATATCAAAAGGACTTTCTGTGCATTCAGCATATCTCTAAGTACTAAGAAATAGAGAAAACAGCACGATGCACTTCAGGTTGACTCACTTAACACTTTGAATCACACACTTTAATGGAAATCTTGCCACATCCCCAGCTGCACATTTTATTTGATTTAGGGGAAAAGATTTACTGGACTGAAAAGATTTACAGAAAGCACCTTCCTCACTGCTGATTGTACGAACAGACAAACGTCTGTAGCCTCAGTTTAGCAACATTTAGCCTTTGAACTCTGCTGTGAGCGTCTTTGATGGTCAAATACACCAGAGCAGCAGCCAAATCTTCCAGTATTCATTAAAACAACATTCTCCACAACAAGGGCTGTGCCAAAAAATAGACGCAATTGTTACACAGAAGAGTAAACTTTTGGAGTTTCTGTAATTAGTCAGATTATCTAAGTCCATATCTGTTTTTCATAACTTTCTTCAAATGAGCTCTTTGGAATCTGTTGCAGATACAGGGCTACAAAATGGAAAAGGAGAAGGAAGAATAACGCCTACCCAAAAGACACTGGAAAATCTTTCTCTTGGCTCTGGTCTCTTCAAACAACTCATTTGAGAGGGTTGTAAGAATGGCAGAAAAGCTCATTGCACTGCATGGATGTTTCTAGGAACCAGAAAGGTTACAAAGTCTCTAAGGAGGGTTCTAGACAGTCTGGATTGATGGGCCAAGGCCAAGGGTATGAGGTTCAACAAGACTTGGGTCACAACAGCCCCATGAAGTGCTACAGGCAGGAAGAGTGGTGGGGAAGTGGCTGGAAAGATCTGTCAGAAAAGGACCTGGGAGTGCTAGTAACACCTGGCTGAACATGAGCCATCAGCGTGCCCACGTGGTCAAGAAGGCCAATGGCCTGTATCAGAAGGACCAGGGCAATGACTGGACCTGTACTTGGCATTGGTGAGGCCACACCTCAAGTGCTGTGTCCAGTTCTGGGCCCCTCACTACGAGACAGACATTGAGGTTGAGGTGCTGGAGTCTGTTCAGAGAAGGGCAACAAAGCTGGTGAAGGGTCTGGAGAATAAATTGCATGAGGGAAGTGGGATTATTTAGTCTGAAGAAGAAAAGACCATGTGGTTCTCTAGAAGTGCCTGAAAGCAGGCTGTAATAAAGTGGGGGTTGGCCTCTTCTCCAAGTAAGAAACAACAAGACAAGAGGAAAATGCCTCAAGTTGCACCAGGGAAGGTTTACATTGGGTATTAGGAAAAATTTCACTGAAAGGGTTGCTGGCATTGGAACAGGCTGCTCAGGAAAGAGTTAAAAAAATGTACAAGTAGTTCTTGGGGACATGGTTTAGGGATGATCACAGTGATGGTAAAATTGATGGTTGGACTTGGTGATCTTAAGAGATTTTTGCCAAGCTTAACTATTCTGTGATTCTATAATTGAAGATAGCAAGAGAGTTGCCTGATCTCACTGGTTTGGTCGAGCAAAGTCCTTACGTAAACATACATGTCCATCTAAGGACTTACATGGTCCACGAGATTGTTTTGAAGAGTTCTGATATAATTTAAACATAATTTCATTTGAACGCAAAGGAAGTTAAGAACATTTCATGACCATGGGCTTTTGGGAACCTCTATGAAGTGTCCACCAGTATTTTCAGATACCAGAATATCTCCAAATACCAGCTTTAGCTCTATGCTGTAACAGGATCCTTAGAAGAACGGCAGTAGACAAACTGCAACATAGCCCAGATTTCTATTTCTTCAATGATCTACTTAAGTAAGACAATATAATGCCTCTGCAGAAATGAAGCACAGAAATAAATTCTAAGGATTTATGTTTCTTGAGAATTTTATGGAAAGTATTAAAACAGAGGAAGTAGGGATGAGGTCGTAATAACCATACAGTATCTTTTGTTTATATGATGTGGGAAAATGACACAGTCTGCAATTAAAACATTTTCAGTAAAGCCTCTCCCAGAGATGACTTCTGAATTTCTGTAAGAAGGTGACAGTAACAATCTACTATTAAAACTGCAATGTGAATAATTACATGAATTCTAAATTTACACCCTACAGAACTGAATGACACCTGGCAGTGAACCTCCAGTCTCTCACATCTATTTGCCACAGAAACCAAGGACTGGTTAGCAAGTACATTGGATACTTTGTTATGGTATCTACTGTACATTGTACATGACTGCATATTAGACTAGAGAGAACTCATTTTAAAAAGCACTTTGAAATAAAATATTCTTTTCTTCATAACTGAAACACAGAACTTTGGTCAAATCTCTATTGGCAGGATCTGTTGAAAACTTTTATTTACATCTAGCTGGTATGTAGACACTCCCTGTCTCTCTTCCCTAAAATCACAATGGTTCAGCCACATGTTGTAGATTTTGCTGAACTAATACTTATCTCTCAGGTGCAGACAGTCACACCTGTGCTCCAAACTGACTGGATTTGAGCCAGCTCCAGTTTGGGATTATAAAGGCGTGGCACACAACTGAATGCAGTCTACTGAGAAAAAGGGTGCATTAGCTTCGGTTTATCATAACATAAAAATATTACTTTCATTCAGCCAGTGTGTATCAGGGCAGAATGGACATGCAGCTGTCTGCACTGGATTGCAAAAACATGTGCTTTATGTCTAGCAGCTGATGTATTGTGAAATTTGATCATTTTAATGCATGACTCACAAGTTTCTCTATCATAGTATTGCAAGTGGTTAATGATGTGCTTTACAACAAAAGCTTGAAAACATTAAGAAAGTAAAAGTAAAAAAAAGAATGTTTTGATTGCTGAACTATGTTTCCTTGATGTTTCTGTTTGTTCCCTTGTATTGCTATCCTTTTCAAACACAGCCTTGAAGTACAGTGAGGATCCAATGTAAAGTATTTGGGAGCATCACCTTTGTGGACAATGATGATTCTTAGTGAAATACAGATGTAGCCTATTGTAATTTTGTACGAGTAAACTTATTCTCTTATGAGTCACAATAGAGTAGCTGTAAAGATTGTCATTTTACAAATGACAAATGACTTGGAGCTGAGAGAGGAGATACTGCCAAGTGGCAGCAAAGAGAAAAATAGTGTTGTGATTTCATAAGTAAGATGCCAAGAGTAGTCTACCACTGGCTGTATTCCTAGTGACCTTTCCAATGTTTTATCCTCACTTATTTTACACAGGCAAAGTTTTAATTGCTGAGCAGCAACGATGTGTTTAAGACTAAATAGAACAAAAGCAAAGGGAAAACACTGCAGAATGAAGTGAAATCTTACTTTAAAAAGAACCAATACATCTGATGCACACCTAGCCAAGACTTCCTCAGACCAGACAGATCTGAGCCTAAACTGATGTGCAAGCTGCAGAGCTATGAAAGAAGCCCCAAGAGATGCTGTGATTCACAAGCACACCTGCGAACCACTATTCCCACTCTGCTTGCTCTTAGTTGTGCAAGAACTGAAAGATGTTCTCAATCTGCTGCTGGAATGAGCCAGGCTGCGAGCACGATGTGCTGCTCCAGGGCTCAGCTGCTGTGGTCCCCAGCCAGGAGGCTGATACCTGGCTACAACACACTGCTGCTCACGGGCTGCAGTCGGGCAGGAAGAAGCAGAAAAGCGTGCGAATATTCCTGTCAGTGTTCCAGTCCTGAGCAGTGAATGCACATGGGAAATGCAGAGCAGGAATTCGCGCTTCCGCCAAGCCGTGCGTTCGCAGCAAGTCTCGTTCACAGGACACTGGACTTGATTTTCATCATTATAAACAGCAGGTACAAGAGAAACCAGATATGCAGCTCTACAACTAATTCACATGCAACAGCTCTTCTGTTATATATCTCTGAAATGACTGGTAGATTTTCACCTGATCGTTTTGTTTGGCGTTTTTTGACACAGGGAAATCATGCAGACATTTTACAGGAGCAAGAATTTTTCAAAACAGAAAATTTGCCCAGGAAATTAAGGTTATGGTCAAGGATAATTCAGACAACATTACAAACTTATTACTATTTGGCGATAATTATGTCAGGGTGAAGATCTCCCCTCTAGACAAGAAAATATATTTCTTGCTGTCAAGCATAGCTAGGAATGCCTTACTCATCTATCCAATAAACAGTGTAAAATCTTAATCTGAGTCATGCAATTACTTTCTTTTCTTGTATGTTTATTATGACTCCTGCTAGAAAACTTAATTTTAAAAAATCAAGATAAAGTAATTTTATACAGCCATCTTGAAAATCACAGAAATCTCGTAATGTGCTGTTGAAGTAAAAAATTTCTGCAACTCCACAACTCCAATGGAAGGACTGCATCAAAACTAACCACTTAGAAAGCCATGCTTCTGTTAGATTGGGATATATAAACACAGGGTAGAAGAAAAAACTTGCTTTGAAATTTGTCACATGCATTTTTTATACATGTGCATGTATATACAGCAAATGTATACATATTGAAAAAAAACTACTTCGAATTTACAAATCTATACTAGCATCATCCAACTTACTTCAGTTTGGAGATCCACCACAAAAACTATGTATGTGTACTTTTAACAGTATTCAGACATTTCCACTATTTCATATACCTGACTTCAGAATGGACTGCTCCCATCTAAATACAGCACAAAGCTACGCCTCCCTGCCACTGCCTGCAGAGTCCAGACAGGTTCCTGCACTGGACAATTCAGGTCTTTCTGAACCTGCACTTGCTCACCATAAAGGGTTCTTAAGCAAAACAGACTTCTAGCTTAATATGGTGAGAAATCAATAAACTTTGTGCAAGAAATTCTGAGGTTAACTTTGCAAGACCTCAAGTAAGTGGTTCAGATCTTGAAAGAAAGGAAATGATGCGTTTCTTCCAATAAAATGGCCCCTATCTTTAACATTAGAAGAACCAGAAACCAAGAGTTCTAATATGGAATTATGGAATCCTTTCTAAAGAGAAGCACCTTGATTAGAAAGCTAGAAAAAGGTTGGCTTTAGCATAATGTATGGTCTACAAGTACTCTTATACTTGCATTATAAGAGTTAGTAAGTTCATCACAACTTTTTCAGAACCTTTTTCAGAGAATAGCTGGATTAAAAAAGGAGTCAATTTGTGCCTGCATGGTATATAGAGTCCCTAATCTGGCCTTTCTTGTACTTCCAGTGCTTGATAATGCCATATTATGTTAATCATAATTTTTATGTAATCCCTAAATTAAGTTAATGAAAATAAATCAGTGCCTACAAAGCTGACTCTGGCCCTTAATTACTGGCTTGGATAAAGACCAGATTTTTTTCCTTCCCTTGAAATTTTTTTTCTCCACTCTTCCATCGTGCTCTGAGAAAAAGGAACCTATGACAGTAATGCTAGGTAGATATTCTTCCTCTGACAATTTTAGCACTCAGAGTTCAGAACACTCCACAATAATGTGCAGACCCTAGATTTCTCCTCTGTTTAAAATTCCAGTGGGATATGACAATAAATTGGATTTAATATATGAAATAAATATCACAAAATAAGAGAGAGATGTTGTTTGTGTATCAGAAGAGAAAGCATGTTAGTGTGTGATTTGATTATGTTTTTTTAAGGCTATGAGAGGCAAATTTGGAATTTCCAGTCCTGATGTTTTGGTGTCTTAGACACAGGCCTTAACAACTTTATTTACTTGGGAAAGTCAGCATAAACTGTCCAGACCTGCAGACTGTGTCAGGTGCACAAGCTGCCACTGCCTTGTCTTCCAAAGTTTAAGTGCAGAGAAGGAAATTGAAAGCTCACTGACCACCTACTCTGTCCTTCTGCTCCTTAATTGCTGTTTGCAGCCTCAAATTAACAAAGATACGCTTAATTAGTCTGCTTAGTGGAGCAGCACAGATCACCTGCACATCCAATTAGTAGCAATTTTGCAAAGTATCTACACTGCCAAAACATTACATACTGCAGAATGATTGTCTCAGACTTTTCTCTGCTTCCCATCCTGCAGCTTGGAGATGCAGGCAAAGCCAGAGCTTTTACCAGGACTCAGAATGCCAGAAAGGTTTGCCAGGCTCTACATGCTGGATGGAACTGAACATCCTTCAAGCCCTCATTTCATAGCCAGTTTCCTGACTGTGTGACAGATTCTGATATTTTCCATTTTCTACTGAACATATTGCATGACATACAAATTTAGGAAGTGTGATGGACTAATTAGCATCTTATGCATTGGACTGCATTTGCCTCCCTATCCAGGTAACACCTGCTTTTCTTTAGATTCCCTTGATTTAGGAGATGTCAATTTTCATTTGTGCACTTTTCCAGCTGCTTACATATTTACTTAAACAGTCACAGGGAGCATATTTTGCAGTTATCCCTTTTAATATCTAGTAAAAGACTTCTTCTAGTGCTGCTTTTGAGTTGTCTCATATGGGCCTGTCTGGAAAGCATTCACAGACACTTTCACACTTTCTAGGGCAAGTGTTGTGGAAAGAACTACTGGCATTTTATTAACACGAGTAATTCTCTCACACTGTTTCATGCAGCTGCCTTACTGATGATATGGTAGCAAATTCGGAATCTGGATCTGTTTCATTCGGTCTTAAATTGTTTCAAACTGCAAGTTACACTTGCTAAGTATACTTGATTTACAGAGGAAGGCTTTGCTTCTAGTACGGCTGAGCGATCAAAGACAGGTTTTCATTGCATTACTGTATGTATTCACCCTGTTGCTCTGGAATGAAATGGGATGTAGAGTTGATGAAAAGTTATCAACTCAAACTGCCATCAAAATTTTGATTAAATGAAGACCGTAATAGGTGTTTTTTTCCTTTTCCTTTTTTTGTACTTGCATTTATTAAAAACTCTGTCTTCAAATAGCAAATATTTCACTCATTATAATAAGGAATAATAAAAGTGATTATGGGCTTTTCAGTAAGACGAGTAGCAGTGAGGGAGATTTAGCACCTGAGAGCTATTGCACAGCTCCTAGCAATATCAACAGCACAATAAAGATCCCAGACTTGCAGCTGGTGTAATATTTATTGGTTATCAGTCTGACCCTCTATTCCTCCTGTTCCAACCTACTCATAATGAGTCACTTGGTGACATTCAACCAAAATAATAACTGATGCATATTACTGCATATTAACACTAATTTTGAAATTATCACTGCCATTGCAAGGTCTCATACTGAGCAGCTGTTATTGATTTAATCTTTTTGATTTTTCTGAGAACAGATGAAAAGAATTTTTGTTCAATATATATTTTTTAGAAAAACACATCCTGAAAGCAGTTATTTTGTTTTCTAAATTCCACCTTCATTCAAAAGACCACACTTCTCTCACAAGAATTGAGAGAGTACACAGTATAAAAACCACTGAAGCTTCAAATCTGAGAATATAATTTAATCAAAATTAACCGAATCATGAATTTAACACAACTATGACATTGCCTGCTTTGTAATTCTTAAATAATTTAAAAGGGTCAAGAGACAAGATTCTCTCATCTCAACAGCTTCTGGGATAATTATTATGGATTCAAAGTCATCCCTTCAACATGACTTTGTAAAAGTACAAGTAAAATCCCCTAGTATACAATCATGCACACAAAGTGAAGAGAAGGTGATAGATGTGACTTTATGAAGTCACTGATGACTGCTCAGGGATCCAGACTGAAAACTTCCAAAGCAGAAGGAGCTCTAGTATTTCCAGTATACCTTCAGAGAGTGCTAGGTTACAACTAGAGGCTGGATTCAACCACCCAACTAATTCCTTAGGACAAGTGGATTTGCACAAGCTGGGTAGAGAAGACAGGGGCAGTACTCCCTCCATGGCAAGTCTTATCAAGTCAAAACACATACTACGAAGGTGCAAGAGGAGCAGGTGTGGCTCATCCCCTCTCGGCTGCCCATGCTGCAACATTGGCAAAGGGTGAAGGGGTTCACAGCTCGGAAAGCATCGTGTCTCCCAAACAAGAGATGTATAAAACCACCTAGCTGAGCGATCTTGCTTCCTCCTAAAAAAGCGCCCTGCCAAAAGGGACTGTACAGACCCATGAAAAGTATCATGACCAAGCTGAGCACAAGGGACCAAGTGGTACCCACAGGAGAGCGTCCTCAGTGCCTCCCCTCCATTTCTCGACCAGCTCACTGAACATTTACCTATTGCATCCACTTCCTTTATCCCTGCGACAGCACTTGTTTCCAGGTGATTTGCAGACCTTGGCCTCCATTCTACCTCATTCCCAACCTGGAACGCTGAGACGGATGGGGCTGAGGCACAGAGAGGGTGCCATCTGTGACCACATCTGACCAGAAGTGCGTCTCCCAGCCCGGCAGGGACGCGGCATCTCCCCGCGGCATCTGCCGGGGCCGGCAAGGAGCGCCGAGGGCTGACCGCCGCACTCCCGCGCCCGAATCCATCCCCGGCCCCTCCTCACCTTGTAGACATTGATGGGGATGTCGATGATGATGTGGAGCAGGTCGCCCAAGGCCAAGCTGGCGATGAGAATGTTGGGCCCGTTCCTCATGCACTTGTTCTTGTAGATGATCCGCAGCAGCGTGGAGTTGCCGATGATGCCCAGGACGAAAACCAGGCAGGACACGACCGTGTTGATGTACTTGAAAGTCTCCTTGATCTCCGTCTGCCCGGTGCACATGGGGGGCGAGGCGGAGCGCGGCCGGGCTCCCGCGGCCCCCGCGCCCTGGGGCAGCGCGGCCGGGCGGGACGCGTTGTGCAGCGCGGGGGTCGCGGCTGTCGGGGGCGCGGCGGCCGCGCTCTGCCTGCCCGGGCCCGGCCGCAGCAGCGAGCCGTCCTCCTCGGCGGCGGCGCGGCAGCTGAGGAGCAGCAGCAGCAGGAGGAGAGCGGGCATGGCTGTGCGGCACGGCAGATTGTCCCCTGCGCCGTCAGCGCCGACCTGCGCGGAGAGAGGACAGGGCGTCAGCAGCGGGGACACCGCGCTCCGCCGCTCGCTACCCCGGGGCTGGAGCGGGGCCGGGGCGCTGCCTGTCCCCGGGCGGTGCTGGGGCTCCGGGCGGCTCAGCCGGCAGAGCAGCGCCGGGGTGAAAACCTGCGGGCGGTGGCGGCCGCGGCCAGCAGCCCCTCGGGCCGGACCTGCTCGGCGTCCCCGCTCGTCTCCCCCTCACCTCGGCGAGCGGAGCCGAGCCGATCCTCCCCTCCCGCCGGCCGGGCGAGCCCAAGGCGCTCCGCTGCTGACTCCGCGCTCCGCGCCCCGGCTGCGCGTCCCGCCCGGGTGCTGCCGGCGCTCGGCAGCGATGCGCGCTCCGCTGGCGGCACAGCCCAGGCTCCGTCAGCCGCGCTCCAGACCCCGTGGCCAAAGTCGCGCCGGCGGTGCGGGGCCCCCCCTTTTCTAAAACATTCAACCGCATCTGGCCCATCAGTCACAGCCAGACCCCACCCGCGTCCTCCGCCCCCAGCGTGGCCCGGCCCAGCCTCCGCCCGCCAGCCCCCGGAGCCTCCCATCGCTGCTGTCAGGAGAGCCCCCCGGCCGAAGGGCTCCCGACCTCGGCAGCGACCCGACCAAATGCCTCGCGACCTCCCCTTGTCTTGTACCAGGCTGACTTGGCAGCCTAAAGAAACAGAACTTTACGGATTTTGAAACAATTTTTCGGGAGGGTTGTTACAAGAGGTATGGGCATTGCTGGAGGACAATTGGAAAGCCGAGGGCACTTCCCCGCTGTGCTGTCCGAGGTTCACTCCCATTAGCTGGGTATGGGATTCTCCCCGCTGCAGAAACCCCCTTGCACTGCCCGAGGGGCGCACACTCTGGAGAAGCTGCCCGTACAACGTGAAAGAGTTTAATGCCACGTTTTAAAGCGCTTCACAAAACCTTTCTTACATCAGAAGCCGTGTTTTGACTGCTCTGAAGTTGCAGTTCGTTTATCCTGTCGGTTGTCAGTTTGGGCAGCATTAGAAAGGCTCAGTGAACTCGTTCCAGTCGTTGTACCCTTCAGTGAAGCGTAAGGAAAGGAGGAAAGAGATTTGTACAGGATTTTGTGGAGACTAAGAACAGCCTCTGAAGGTTGAAGACAATTACATGTCTAACTAAAGAGAGTTGAATTTAAAACTATTTTTCAGCATCTCTGATTTTTTTTTTTAATCACTCTGGAAGCTTAATCTTGAATATAAACATGCTTTGTTAGACAAGCAACCTGCTCACCTACATTATTGACATATCCATATGGGATAATGCTGAAAACCACATACGTTTTTTTCAAAAATTGGTGATCTGATTTATGTAATCTTTCCAGCATCTCCTGCTAACATACCCTTGTGCTACTGGAGCAGACAGCCTTTACTTGTCCTCATTTAGCTTCCTTTTCACATCTCCATCATTGTTCAAAAGACTTCTCTATTAAACACCTTTCCCATGCAATCATTCTTTATTAACTTCCTCATTTATGTCACAGTTCTTTTTCTTCCCACTTGAAATAGCTGTATTTGTGGAATAAAGCCATTAAAGTCCTTCTAAACTGTACAAGGGTACCTGGAGGCTGATCCTCCCAAGTTCAGATTTTTCAAGACTGCATTGTGCAACATGATTCATTTTTAAGCACCATGGCTGATTCCTCTCCCAAAGATAAAAGAAAGAACATTGAATTCAATATTGTATTCTGAGCCCTGGGGATTTAAATACTCTTTTCAGTTTCCACGTTTGCATTTTTTCAGTTTCCAATTCAGCAATCTGTAAGTGAACAAGGTTTTGCTAAATGCAATATTGAAATATAGAAATTCTTGCCAATTAACACAGCATTAACTTTAATCTCAAAATGCTTGTTTGCTTGCAAGGTTCCACCTAAATCTCAAAGACTTCTATGCTGATCCAGACAAACAAAAAATACAGTGAGATATGTTTGCTAAACATTTTTATTGTCATAACTCCATAAGATATTTGCTACTAGTGGCATCTCCATTACCGTCACTTACTTTTAGTAACAACAGTTTAGTTTCTGAAATGTTTAATGTTAGTATATACAAACTTAGTATATACAGAACTTTGGGCAGATGCTGATCTCCAAATCACATTACTTTTTAATATTGCATAAAATGAGTGACAAAACATCTAAGCTGCTTCTAGCTGCAACTAGTTAAATTTGCCACCCTTTTTTGTTTCTAGTATTTTTTCAGGTATTTGAGGAATTAAACCCAGCATATGCTATGGAATAAGTATGCTTTAATTAATGAAAATTAAAGGAAAACACAGTTTCACATAAATTTATGTGAGGACTAAGATAATACTGTATTAAATACCAAGATTGTATCAAATACTTAGTAAATTAACTGCAATCTGTAATTTGAATGAAGATAACTAACAGGATTAATTTAGACTGCAACATGAGAAAAACATCTGTAAATATAATAAGCTTGTGCCCTTTAAGTGGCCTCTGCTAATTAATGTATGAATGAAATTCCTTACTGAACCGTATGGAATACATTATATAAAATTATGTAATGTGTCTGGCTTTTTTTTTTTTCATGGGAAGCAGAAATACTCCTTGACCTATGGAAATTTCACTTTTGTACAAAGCAGGGAAAGCTGGACCCTCCAGACTGCCTGCTACTCATTTTGTTGTATTCTGCATTTCCACTTCATTTCATCCCACCAGATATTAACAATTATATGAATTAACCAGTCACTATTTTAATTATAAGTCAGATGCAAAATTTCCGTAAATGAGTGATAATGTGTTTTGGTTTTTTCCCTAATTTTGAAATCCATTTACAAAGTAAAAAGATTGGATAACTTGTAATCATCACCAGGATGATTTTTAACAACAGAAAGGCTTTAAAAACTATTATGTTACATGTAATATAAATAATGAGAAGTGGTCACAATTATGGTATCAAAAAATTTCTTTATTTAACAAGCTTATGAGGCACAGTACAGGATTGTATATTTTAATTCATATAATTCTTTATTGAATCAATGAGAATTTTGTTATGAGTTTTGCAGGTACTTTTGCAAATCCCATTAACTTTCTGTTTGTATTGTTCAGCAACTAAAGCAGCCTCAGAAGTCTGCCCCATCAGGCCTGCTTTTCTTTTTATTGAGTCTGGTGGAAATTTGCCCACTAACTGGGGCAAGTCTGGGATGAATAGAAAGAATAGCTGTCTCAGTGTGAGCCACTCATTAGATGCATGAGTTGAATTAATGTCAGAAAATAGTCCTCTGTGTTACAGAAGTTACTATAGAAACATTACCAATGGCAATTTTGAAAGAATAAAAGCACTTTGAGAATCTGAGATATTAGGATATTGCAGTTTTGTAACTGCATATGTTCATGTTCTGGACAGATGATAAAGAAGAATGACATTATCTGTCTAGTTTTTTTTTTCTTAGTCTAAACTTAAACAAAAAGATGGAATTCTTTTTATTATGCTGTGTAGCTGTGCTTTGTCTTTTTCTACAAAGCTAAGCAACTTTCATAAATAATGGTATTGTCTGTCAAGTGCAGTGTATTGACATCATTTCTAATTCTTGAAACAATGAAACAAAATTTATTTTATCATAAAAAGTTACAATAAAACCCTACCAGTAGATAGCACCAATGAAACATGAAGCTTGGATACAGATAGCTATTTTAATGTAGATTACATTGTATATGATTGCAAGATCAAAACAATGAAAGACAGCTTGAGGATTTTTTAAATGGAATAAAGCTCAAGCCTTTGAGTCAGACTGGTTGATAACAAATTCTTCTTCCCATCTAACTCAAAAATTAAAACCAATATGCCGCTTAGTAAATTTTCCCCCTCATCCTTCCTATTCAGCAGCAGCAAAAAAATCTCAAGGCAAATTACAGCTCTGAAACTGATACAGCAGCATGTAATTTAATTGAGGTATAAAACACACTGAATTATTGTCTATTATGGGAAAAGTTACTGAAATTGGTTTGGGGAAGTAGCTAGAGGTTTAAAGAACAGCATTTCTGCATTTTATGGAAATGATTAAAACTTTTTTTTTTGGCTTGTTTGTTTTTCCCCATGATACTTCAATAGAATAAAGGTGAACAAGTTTACTTTTAAATTCCAGCTGTAATAGAAATTTGGATCAGAATCACCCAGGAAGCTAAGATAAGATCAGTTGTTAAAAAAAAAAGTATATGTTTCATCTGCTGTGTAATGTATGAATTTATACAAGGAAGGTGATAACTGACCATACATTGTTTATGTTGTTACTGAGATTACTCCAGGTAAGCTTTTCAAGTCTGGATTAAATTCATTTCCAGACAAAATGCCTGACCTCAACGAGAGGTGCAGTGATTCAGTCATCCATGCTTTTCTGCAAGTGTGGCCATGTAATACAAAACACTGTTTTCATCTGCCTTTGCATTCTGGCTTTAAAATGCACTGATGTGCTGCACACCAATAAAATCATTCAGTTAAGAATCCTCAGTGGTTGACTAGAAGCTACTCAAATGCTCAGAGATCTTGAAAAGTCTTTCTACAGTTTATGTCATGACCTGGGGCTCTAAGATTTTCTCGTATAAGACATACAAAGATCTCACATGTGTAAGTAGGTCCTTACTGATCAGACCTTTGAAGAAGCTCTTCACTTTTATTTCAAACAAATGTTGGATTGAGAATGAAAATAGTGCTTGGACATTTTCTCAGTTTTGGATGTTGGCCATGAGCTCATCAGCTGTCAATTCAGAGAACATCAGAGCACTGTCTTCTGCAGGTCAGCAAAGACTGATGCTGGCTATTTGTCTTTTGCAAGTTCTTAACACTGCTGGTTCTACTGGAAACCACATTTTTGGTAGGAGGTGTTTGAG
This sequence comes from Turdus rufiventris, assembly GCA_013186435.1. Taxonomy (NCBI): domain Eukaryota; kingdom Metazoa; phylum Chordata; class Aves; order Passeriformes; family Turdidae; genus Turdus; species Turdus rufiventris. Next base: position 3,825,657 of record PYHW01010678.1, read on the forward strand.
ATACCCAGATCTAATGAATTGAAACCACACTCTTTCAAATCAGTGCAGCTGCTTGATGACATGGCTACTGTAATTTTTCGAAGTGTTGCTGAAGGATTTGTATTCTATGCAGACTTTCTGTAGTTACACACACGTCTTCTCAGGACATTAACAATCACAGCCCTTAATATATTGAAAACAGGCATGAATTATTGTTACCTTGTGTATTTTGCAACAAAAACTAGCTTCTTGCACTTAAAAATGTTGTAATGGAATAATGTCTTCTCCTTTTCTATGGTAAAGGCTCAAACTATTAATATCCATTTATACATAGATCTGTATTTAGTGCTAGAAGATTGTATGCTGTCAGCCAAGGTAATGTAGGAATTCTGTCTCCAGATGCTGTTTTATTTGTAAAAGGTAGCCTTTGGAAGAAGTCTCGACATCTGACTTTTTATTGATGGTACCAAGATTTTCTGGGTTCAAAATCTTTCCTTCCCTTACAAAAGTGTGTCACATTATTTTAGCAGACTGAGGACTTAAAGACCTAAGAGTGTCCTTTTGTTCAGGTGTATGGTCACTATGAAAGGAGTTCTTTAACGTAACTCCCACAGGTATTGACTTGCAACCTCAAAGTCCCCCATAAAAGAACACTCTGCTGCTACAAGATGGGCTCTTAGTTAGCTGTCCTTTTTTCTCCCAGGTGCATTGGAGTTGTTTTGCTTTGTTATTCTGGAATCCATTTTGGCTTCTAAATTACTGTGGTTTTGTGTTGCATTTTCTCCTGCTGTTTTTGGTCCCTCAGTTGAGTAGGTTTGGTAGCCACAGATACTACCATCAGAATCACATAAGGGTTGAGGTTGGAAAGGACTTGTGAAGGTCATCTTTTTTGTGTCCCTTTGCTGCTGTTTTTCCAGCCACACCGTATCTCTTTTGGTAGCCAGCTGGCACAAACGTGAATTTGGTACAGTCAATCCACTTGCAGCCCTTAACAGAGCATTACCTTGCTTGTTTCTGAGTTCATGAATAACATTTTGTAGATGCTCTAGAAACTCAGCCATATATTTGCTCTTAGATCAAGCCACCATCCCCTGAAGTGGACTCCTTTGCTCCTAACAGCAATCTATTTTTTATCTCCAGGAAGTGGAGTATTCTTGTTTCAAGAGGAACTCTCCATAGCTACTTCCCGCTCAAAAATACATTTTAATTTCTCCAGGGAAAAGTTCTCCCTAACCTGTTTTTAGCTCTCTCCTATCCTTGACCTTTAGGTACCATTTTGTTGCAACCTCCTCTTAATGACCCTTTTTTCTCTGTTTCGCTAGAGAAGTGTACCTGTATCTCTTTCTTTCAAGCTTCCAGGACACTGAAGTCATATTCCCATCAATGTCAGTCAGAAAATAACCCCTTAAACTCTTTCCATTGCTTTTTTAAGCTGGACACTTTCTGCTACTGCCATTCTATTTTTTTCTTTTTTTTCAAGTAAAATACCGTATTATGGTAAAATATCAGTGCACACTTCATTTTCCCCTAGTTCTCATGGGGTACAAATGTAGTCTTCAAGGTCCAGCTCTATCTCTGTTCTGTTGTCTACTCTGCTCCACACCTACTTTCTTCATTTCCCCCTGATCTTTTCATTATTGTTTTTTTTGGTTATTTTCTTCTTTTTTTTCTTTTTTTTTTTTTCAAATCATTGTTTTATTTTTATCACCCTATCTTTGAAATCCTGCTGCTGACTTATGTCTACCTGATATACCTTCTGAAGCCTTGACCACATCTATTGAAATCTTCCCATAGAAGAACTTAAACTGGAGGACATAGACATAGAATACTATTTCTTCTCAAGACAATCCTCTGGTTTCTTGTCCAACTTTCCTGTTTCAAAGCTTCTGAATATGACTATGAATGTATTACCCGAAGGGACCTTCATACTACAGATCCCCAGCCAAACAGCATGACTCAGATATCTGTTCTGACAAAACTGATATTCAAATATTGCTGCTGTTACCTCACCTTCCTTCATAGGTGAAATTTGATGACACTTTTTTTTACTGTTTCATTTTTTACCTCCAGAAACTTGATCTTGCTCCCTTACTGTTTGCAGAAGTTGATACCTCCTCTCATTCATAAGGCCAGTATTTTCCTAGAGACGTATTTATAGTCTTTCTACTCTAACTGAATAAGGTTGTGATTCCATAGAAGCTAGGCAGAATAAAGTGTGTTTGATTCTGTGCTGGAATTTCAACTTCAGGTTTCAGAAAGACTATTCAAACAGGTGAGGAGTTCTTAGAAAACCTATTCCAAACTTAGGTGTGGTCCACATGAATCTATCTTACTAAAGGCTCTTTGTAAACTGGGAATAAATTTTCCAGGGCTTTACACCTGCAGAAAATGATAATGTCCTTAAAATAAAGAAATATTCAGCTTCTTGTAAATGACAAGTAGATGTGGTGTTTTCCAAGATTATTCTGCATCATTCTCACCATTCCAGGTACGTAGTGCTCATTTCTGATTCTCTACCAAGCCAGTCTCCTGGTGACACAAAATCCTACTCCATCACATCTTTGTGTTCCTGTGCTCACTAATCTGCACAACAGATAAAATACTTTGGGGATTTACTCCTGTGCCCTGTTTTCCTCATTTCTGGTGTGGCTGACATTCGAATACAATTGTTTTTTAGAAAGGAACCATGTAAAATATGCAAAGTAACTGAACAGAAATTCACAGTACTGTATACCTCATGTTAGGTGGCATGTGCATTCAGTTTGGGTTAGCACATGCAGATCTGGGCATTTTTTGGAAACAGCTTTAATCCTCTAGAACTCAGTCTATGTCTGTGTCTGGCTTTTTGGGGTTTATTTTTTGCTTCTAGTCAGGAATGAAATTGTGCAATAACTGTCTTGCACTTGGTTCTTCGTAATTTCTTTTTCTGGCCAGCAGTTGAGGAGGAAAATTAATGAAGAAAAGCAAGTGCAAATATTGCATCTTCCACAAGGGTCATTCTAATTTGGGCAAAATGTCAAAAAGGATTTCAATATATCTTAGCCATTTCCCCTATTTCTCTTCATAGTCAGCAGAATGAGCTAGCTTCTATTATGTTAAAAATAAAGTACCAAACTTGTATTTTTAAGTTAAAATAAAAGAATGATAACCCATTAGCCCATGTTCTCATACAGATTCCTTGCCTACCTACTCTAATGACGTGAATGAGCATCATTCCTTTGTCTATTTTAAAACACAGAATGCTCTTGCAAACAAGACACTTTATTTTAGTGTGAATTTCCTGGTTAAATCCCTCAGATATGATTTCTGTGCATTTAGATTGATGAAAACCTTCCTTTGAATCACTTGACTGAAAGCATTTCTTTCATAGCTGTGTTATGCCAGAAGTCCAGATGCAAAGAGCAAAAAGCCATGAGAATTAGGGCAAAGATAAGATGCCACAACATTTAAGAATGCAACTGTAATTTTCTCTGCTTTCGATAACTTTTGTAGCAACATCCAATTTGCCAAAAGTGTCTTATCAGTACAAATGTAAAAATGTTAAACTTAATTCCTACTAAATTTGAATCCTTTTTATGGACTGTAATACAGATAGGCAGATTTACTACTGCTTATTGATGGCGTAAGGCATTTGGGGTTAGTCAACACTGTTATGCTTCAGACCAATAATGAGCCCCCCAATGCATCTCTGTGCTTGCCCTCACTATTAATAAAAGATATGCTCCATTCTCTTTCTCATCATTCAATTTTCAGCTGCTATTTTAAGCAAACCTTTTGCTCCTTTTAACATTTGAAACCCCAGCAGGCTCAATAGGTGAAAGATGAAACTGGTGTATATATATTTCTTGCATCTGGAATAAAAGGGAAGGGAACAGCTAGAGAACCTAATTCCTTTCCTAATTTTTCATGTTAGCTGCAAACGTGTAATCAGTGGTTCCTACCATGTATCAGCAGCTAAGTAATCACAGTATCATGGAATATGTAGAGCTAGAAGGGACCCACAAGGATCATCGAGTCCAAATCCTGCCCCTGCACAGGACCATTCCAAGAGTCACACCATGTGCTCAAGAGCGTTGTCCAAACACTTCCTGAACTCAGACAGGTTTGGTGCTGTGACCACTTCCCTGGGGAGCCTCTTCCAGTGCCCAACCACCCTCTGGATGAAGAAACATTTCCCAATATCCAACCTAAACCTCCCTTGACACAACTTCAAGCCATTCCCTTGGATCTGGATGAGGATGTTCTTAAGAATATACATCAACCATCAATTCTGAGGGTTTCATATTCCACTGATTGCCATCCCCTTGGTAGGTGACTTGCTTTGTGAGAATGCTAGCCCACTGAACACCATGAACAGTTATGGACCTAAATATTACTGTTCAAGAACAAGTTTTGGAAAACAGGAAAGTGTAATTCCACCTATTTCTAAATAGCTGATGGATGGGTGAGTTAAATTCCTCACTCTTGAGAGAACACTCACATAGCAGTGTGGTTATGACTGTGCCAACTAGACCTGGTCTAGATAATGCCTGGGTGTGTTATGAATGGGATGATTCAGACTGTTCCAGTAAAGAATCTGGACACAGCCACCAATTTTTTTTTTTTTTTTTTTTTTTTTTNTTGCAGCATGCCTGGCTAATCCTGTTTACTGATACAGACATATCATGCAAGTTCCAGGGAAGTCTTGAAGACAGAGTGGACCTTGGAGTTGCCTTCTGCCAGCAAGGAATGACATCCAGTTCGTGAGTCACTGCCCCAATGTAAGCAGGCAAAGCTGTCACAGCCAAAGCAGGATCCACTTGTAATGCAGAGAGCGGAGAAGATGAGCAGCTGGTGGAAAAGGGTCATCTGGCAAAACAAGGGAGCATTGCAGTCTGAACTGTAAGGGAATTCCAGCTGTGGAAAAAAAGGACCCTTCACTTTCTAAAGCTAGGTGGAGACCTGAGAAGCCTAATGAGTCTCTGCAGGCTGACCACAGTATGTCTAAACAACACTGTGTTAATTCTCCAAGAGTAGGAGGCAAATAAAACCTTAATCAATGACTAGACAATGGCAAATGTTTTCTGGATAAATGGAGCTCTGTTTTTCCTGATCTTCTTGTTTACCTACAAAAAGTATGCTGGAGGCTGTACTCTGCACTGAGGTAATTTCCAAGCTAGGCATCTGCATGATAGATGCTAAACCTGAAGCATCTTTTATTAGATTTATTTGCATGAATAAAATCAGTTGTCTCTGAAGGTGATTAATTGCATCTGGACTTTAGGGTATAAGATTGCTCAGAGGATTTGTCTTCTGGGTAACCTATTATTCTCTCTCCTTTTGGAGACAGTATAGTGACTAAGTCAGATTTAATTTTCAATCTTTGAGCTGTTTAAAACTAGATGAGATAAAGCTTAGTGTCCGAGTTTTAGCTCAAAGAAGGTTTAGGATAGGATAAATAAGTTAAAAATAAAAGGTGTTTCCTACATCTGTTTATTGAGTTTATTTGGATTCCTTAATTTTGTCTGTGTCTTGTCACATAAATTTTAGATACACTCAAGGACAAATGGTGTTATATTGTCTCTTTTATCATTCGTTCTTCATCTTAACATCTGTTTCCTAACCAATTATTTCTCCAGGTGTGACATTAGTCACCACTTAAGCCACCAGTAAATTTGGATCACCTTTTCTAGACAACAGCCAGATGCATATTGCAGGGATTTCCCATTTCTAAAATCACTGTTAGAATAACATATACTTTGATTCAAATGGGTTAGTATTAATGATCACGATGAAACATTTCCTTTATCTCTATTTTTGGCTTAAGGAACTAGCCATAAGCTCAGACCAAAACAAAGTTTTCCTTGGCATTGATTCAGATGTTTTTAACCTAATCCTTCTCTTTGGGAAATCAATAATAGCACTCCCATTGGTCTTCTGGAGGGACAGACCGGGTCATTCATAATAAATATATTTTGTGACTTCAATTATCTTAAAAACAGTGATACCAAAATAAATAAATTCACATCAGTTTTTTTTTTTTTCTGGATGAAATCCAGGTGTAATAAATATGTCATGAGCAAATGACACAGGATACTCTACATTATTGAAGAGACTTTCACATTCAAATTTTTTTGTACTTAAAATTTAAAAACAATGTTTTCTGATAAATGGAATTTTTTTAATATGAATCATCAAGATGATTAAATTTATTGAGATTATCTGAAAATCTAAAAATTATTTCTGTACAAAAAATAAGTTGACTGAATTTGATGGCCTAGGCACTGTTGACTCTGCACAACTAGCAATCTAATACCTGAGAGCTTCACATTCTCATACAAGTTGTTTGATAAATGTGAATGTCAAAATTTGAACTGGTTTAGTTCCAACTAATGTATGAACCTGAGTCATTTTTATTTGGAGTTTATTTTTCCCTGAACCTATATATTTGATGGGAAAAGACTGATATATGCAGACTATGATTTGGATCTATTGGCAAGAAAAAAACTTAGAGGAACCATGCATTTGGTATAGATGTCTCTTTCATCATATGTTATAAGAAAACTAAGAAGTGTGAAAATGTGATCTCATGCATTGTTCGGCCTCTGCCAATCTTTTCGTTGGAATAGTCCCTGACCTAGTTTAACTAGAAATAGTTACCTACGTAGGTCACACCAGTCAAGTTCAATGGGTAGAATTTGTCTGAGACAAATAAATTTCCCTTTCCCCTTTCCCCTTTCCCCTTTCCCCTTTCCTCTTTCCCCTCTTCTCTTTCCCGTCTCCCTTCCTGTAAATGCTGAGAGAAAATTATCCACTGGCATTTGCTGGAGTAGGGAAAAAACATTTTACTTAAAGTTTTGCTGTGATTAGTTCATTTCAACAGAGTAGTGGCAGAAAGGAGGGAAAGATATCAGGAAGGAAATGATGAATAGGTGTTTTTGCAAAGCTTTACACATCACCACTTCGGACAAGCTAAAAACTTAAAAAAAAAAAAAAAAAAAAGGTTTTGATTATAACAGTACATTGTGGTTCTTTTTTAATGGAAAAAAAAAAGAGTGGGATGTGTTTCACTTTTCCACTGCAATTTCTTCCATCACATAGTTCATTGTTTATCTTGATTTGTTACAAGTCTCTCTAACTCTGTGCTTTTATAAAAATAAAAAAAATTGACTCTACATCAGTGCTTGTGGATGTCCCCAGATATGATAACCTTAGGCATATGTTGTAGGTTTTCATCTCAAGCAACCGATTCCCAAAGCACAATGACAGGAATTCAAGTTGGTAAGTAACAGGGCCTTTATTTCCCCAGAGATACAAATGTGGAAGTCAAGGGAAATACAATGACGTTGTTAATGTTTTATTTATAACTGTTGGTAGTCCCACCCTTGGCTACATTGTCTGAGCTGCTCTGTTATTTTCATAAAAAGCACAACAGGCAATTTCTATTTTATACAGATGATTTATTTCTATGTGGGTGAGGAGGAAAACTCCATTTTTATTGGCTGTTTGTGATCTATTAAAAGAATCTTGTAGTAATTTATGCCTTTAAACACTGATTCGCTTAACTAGATTAATTGGATACATTTGGAAGGTGTAAAATTCTGGGCATTCCTTTTCATCTCACAAAAGATAATCTGACTTTAACCATTACTTCTGTGCTGATAAATACTCTAAAGTTGCAAAGGTGTTAGGGACTTTAAGAAACCATCACAGGATTTTTCTTGCTTTAGCATAACTGATTGCCAGTTGTTCAGTGTAATTCATGGTGTTTTATAAAAGAAGTTCTTTTGTAAAAAAGAAGTGAGATTATAGGAAGCACAGTTAGACTCACCAGCACCGTGGGAGCGGGTGAGGGGCTCCCTTCCCACCTCCCACCATGGGAGCGGGTGGGGGGCTCTGTGCCCACCTGCCACCACAGGGCAGCACCAGGCTGGGGCGAGAGAGCCCGGCAGCAGCAGCAGCCAGCCCCAAGCGGCCCCGCTGAGCAGCAGTGCTGAGCTGGGCCACCTGGCCCCGTCAGCAGCCCTGAGTGGGTCGAGCCCGCACGGCCTGAGCCGAGCCAGTAAACCCTGCCATCCCGCAATTCTGTTACTAATTGGCAACTTTGTTGCACGTGGGTCCTCACTGCAAACGTCAGAGTGGCTTATAATCAGGTGCGGCTTATATATGGACAAAGAAAGAAATGTTGCTGACACCTGGAGATGTGGCTTATAATCAGTGCAGTTTGTAATTGTGAAATTACTATAAATCTGTTCAACATTATTTTAAAATGGTTATAGGGCATAATTTGCTGAAGAATTAGATATGCCATCTGCCACTATATTGTAAGAAATTACAACATTAGTGTATTTTTGGTACCGTCAAAGTTAGGAAGCATTTGACAGAAACTCATGCCATGAGGTTGTCATGAAACACCACTTATTAAGTTCAAACAACATTTAAATATTTGGACACCTGTTAGTTTATCCAAGCTTTCCAAAATTTGCCCTTGATTTTCTGTATGAAAACACTTCATTAAGTACTTAGCCAGTAACTAAGTCCGAAATGAATGTGACCTGACAGAAACATCACAAATCTTTGTAATGTGGTTTTAAACATCCAACTAAAGTAATCTAAAGCCAATTAATTGCAAATTGTGTGAATGAGCTGCTAATCAAGTAAACTGTTATTTGGAAAAGTAACAGAACAGGGTTTTGCTTTTAAGGTGTTTTGCAGGTCAAACAAGATATTTCACTTACAAGACTGCTTAAAATAAAGGGAGTCTTTGGATTCCATCTCAAAGAACTCCTGTAACTCCAATGCCAATATTATGAAATATGGCTGTCTCCTGAACAGGTGTATGAATGAAGACCTGGAAGACTTCTCTGAATGGTATCTGAGGATGAGTACTTAAAATATAACTAGGAAATTGAAAAAGGTGTCTAAGTTACTTTAGATCATGCAGACAGACTTCAGACATCCCTACAGATATCCAGGACTGAATACAGGAAGATCCTGTCTGAAAAGCAGTCGAAGAACAACCTAGCTAAGGAGCTCCTTGAGAGCTGTGGAGCAAAAAGGAAGACTATATGCTATAGAATGAAGAACTATTTGGACTTTTCCTCATAAGGCAATAAAGAACCCTGAAGAAAATAGAATTTGGCTTTACCAGAGAATGAAGTTATAAAGGAGAAAGGGGATTCTGAAAGAGCTGGTATGTCTGACAGTAAGTAATTCTCACTGCTACAGAGTCCTGATTTGGCCGTATTTCAGGTATATTTATGGGGATCTGCTCTTAGTGGCTTTGGTAAGGTTTCCAGGCTGTTTAATAGGGACCAAATCCCAAAGACATAAATGTAATATAAATGTGGCAGGCATGATGTGAGTTGTGTTCTGCATTATGCAGAATTCCAAGCAGTGTGTACTGCTGTTTCTTCATGCACTCTCAGCTATCAGAAAAAGCAAATGTATAAGTTAATTTTGGCAGGTTCATGTAGCAAAATGTATGGTAAACGGGATAAGCTGAAGAGCTATGATAATATGTAGTCTTACATATCTTTTCTTACTAATATTTGAATTTAGGTGAATTTCCTATTCTATCCCAACATTGTTTTTTGGTTTTTTTTTT
>PYHW01010678.1:3835271-3885574 GCA_013186435.1 Turdus rufiventris
TTTTTTTTTTTTTTTTTTTTTTTTTTTTTTTTTTTTTTTTTTTTTTTTTTTTTTTTTTTTTTTTTTTTTTTTTTTTTTTTTTTTTGCATTGAAGATTACACTACACAGAATGACAGAAAAGCTAATGTTTGGAAGGAACCTCTGGAGATCATGTGGTCCACTCCCTTGCTAAACTGGACCACGTACAGCTGGATGTCCAGGACCATGTCCAGGTGACTTATGTATCTCCAAGGTTAGAGATCCCACAAGCTCTGTGAACAACCTAAGCCAGGTCTCAGTCACCCTTACAGTAAAAAGTGTGTCCTGATACTCAGATGGAACAGGTAAAGATGCAGGGAATTATCTGGATTGCATGCTTGCAATGTCTGGAGGTAGGTAAGGAGAAGCCCAAGTGACACAATGCAATCTCATTATACATGGTTGTGCAGTTTTCCTGTGTGCTGAAGATAAGGCTGAGAATAGGATTTCTACCCTTCGCAGAAACTAGAAAATGAAAGGCTTTCTTAGGTGGTTAAGCAGTAGGAAATTACTGTCTGAACTAAATTTATTCTCAATTTATGCAGATGTGTTGACAGAGTGGAATAGATGGGAATTATAGTGATTCCAGTAAAATACCTTCATGCTGTCACTGCAGAGGTAAGACATTAATTGGTACCTTTTGCCACATGTTGCTGGGCCTGTACAGCAATAATCCATTTGCAGTCAGAGGAAAAGTCATACATAGTTACAAGTGGTAAGTTTGGAAGAACTGATAGATCTTTTTCAACCCCATGAGATCACACTGCTTTTTACCTAATACCTTAATGGAAAGCATTTCTTCTACTACCAATAGTGCCAGTGTTCCCTTAACTTTTTACTTTTAAAATTATGCTAAAATGGAACAATAACTGTCTAGGGGACTTGATTATCCATCATCACATTACTGATCATCTTTTAAGTGTAACATTTGGTTAGTTCATTATGGATACAGTCTGTATCAGTAGTTTCTTTCTGTTTCCACTTCTGAATTTCTAAATGTATTTGATTCAGTTGTGCTTTCTTTTTGTACTATGCCTTTTTTCCTTGTCTGTGGATGACATGCAGAAAATAACATATATCCATATCCATAAATAAAATCCAAAATTATTTGATATGGATAATTTCTGATGCAAAAAGGGCATGTTAGAATGTGTCCTATGTAAAATGCTGGTGATGTCTGTGCTCCATACTTTACCCTTCGAAAGTGATTTGGGTTTTTTGTGAGACACCCAGGGTCTTTAGAAAATTTGTCTTTACCCAGGTGTAACTTTAAGAATATTTTCCTGGCTCTCCAATATCAGTGGAGAGGAAGTACTTTCTTTGTCTTCTATAACGAATCCTGAATGCTTGTTTGTTCCAGAAGTCCAATATACATTCACTTTAGAAGTTCCATATAAAGTTTTTTTCCTATCAAAGTATCATACAGACAGACATGATCTGCCAATATGCTGATCCCTTTTCCTGACCCAGTAGGGTGGTTAAACAAATACTCCAGTGGATCTGGTCTGAATTTCCCTTGGCTAAGGACAGTCCTAAGGCAAGGCTAGATCTTCGTGTTACTGATGAGCCCATAGAAAGGCATATAAACAAGAGGTGCTGTCTTAGCCAAAGAACAATGAGACAAGCAAAAAAACAAATGAGCAGCCAGTAATCTCATCCAAAATGTTCCTCATCAGTGTGAAATACTGAGTACCCTAGTGTTTTTAATTATATATCACTAACTGTTTTGAATAAACAAGCCCCAAAAGATTGTGATAATTCAAAACCAGACCACACGGGTGCTTGGAACAATTCTTGTGACAAGTTGTAATTTGTTCCAGGAGAAAAAAAAAATAAATCATTCTTAATTTGTGTTGTTTTTATTTGTCCCTCTTGACATCATTCCTTTTAAGATGCTTAAGAATAATCCTCCCTTGTTTTTTCTGCCCATACAGTCTCACTTTCAAGGGACCACTAAGAGAAGATAAAGCTTCTGTAAGGGACTGATTATCTGGAGAGAACCAAGACCATGTCATGGCGGGAGAGCAAAACAATGATGTTTTTATCCAACTTTCCTTCAAGAATTTAAAGAAGAATTCATAGGAACTTGCCAGGGCAGTCCTGAGGCAAACTGCATGAGGTTTTTGTGCTTTAACCTGTCATGCACACTGCTTTTGTTACTGCACTGAAGGAGCAGAGTTTACTGGCTACTGTCTGCTCATAAACCAGTGCAAAACAGAAAAATCTGGGGCTTGGTGAAACTGTCTGCTGTGTTTCTCAAAAAGATATGGCCAACTCGTATGTCATAACCTAACTTTCAAAACCCTCATGTCATGCTAGTGGGTAAAAGCAGTTAGGGATGTCTCAAGAAAGCGATTTTTATTAGAAAAGTGTGGTTGAAATCAAAAATACTTTGAGAAATGTGCTGCGGTAGATAAAGATTTCAGAAGAAATCATTTCTCAAAGCAAGACAAAACCATTTTTGGCAGAGGTTTTGGCATGCAGCATGAGCAATTTTGTTTTGTCCAAGATATTTAAACAAGGCCAGCTCATCAGCATTTATCTTGCTTCTTTGAAATTACTAGTTTGAAAGAACTCCTAACTTTGGGAGGCTGGGTCAGATGGGAGCTGTCTTCCTAGGCCTGTGTGACCTGTTCTATCCTTATTTTGTTGGTATCTGCAATAAAGAGAAATGAAACAAGGAAAAAGAGGAAAAGAGCTGGTGTAGATACAATGAGAACTAGCTCACAACTCAGGAATTATGTAGATAATGGAGAGTTTAAGTTGAAATAACTGCATACAAATAAAACTGCACTCAGGTACTACACAACTTGAAACACTCAAATGCCATGAAAATTCACTCTGTGACTTTCATGTTTCCAGCAAACCCAGGTTTGCTCTGTTTTGAGCAGACCTGAGTGTCTGAGCCTGAGTTGCAATCTGGATAGTGAATACTCCTTTGCCTGTGTTCTGTGATAGGCCCAATACACCTAATGTATTCTGGGCATGTGTAACACACACTGACAGGTTTGGCTGACACTTTTTTTTTTTAAATGACAGACCAGGGCTTTATAATTATGCTTTTTACACAACTCAATGGGCTTTGGCACCATCTGCCAGGACTTTTGCTGTGTTTAATTTCGTGCAGTCACTGTGTAAACTGGAAACAGGGATGGGAAATTTTACCTCTTCTTCTCATGCTATTTCTGACAATTTAACTAGACCATCATGCACTTCAGCATGCATTTCCTTTCTGGCCTGAATATTTGTCTGCACAGAGTAGAAGCATTTTTTTTATAGATCACTTTTTTGTAGGAGTCCAAGTAACAAAAAGAAAAATTTAATCTTGGAAGAGCAGCACTCTGAGTGCACTCAGGCACAACAGCACAGCAGGTAGCTTGATTTATTCTGTGCTTTGTTGCCCAGCTTGTACCCCATTTTAATAATGACCAAAATACAAAACTGGCATGTCCAAAATGTATTTTCCTTGTGCAAAGATGGGAAATTTTTGTAAGGAAATTGTAACTCCCAGTCCAAAGCAGAGGACAACCCATTGCCAACTGAACTCTTTTAACCAGTGCCTTTCAAAGGAAATGTAATATTTCTGGTTTAAATAAAGGTCTTTTAAGTTTATTATTATGGCTCAGAAGATTCCAGATATACTAGAAATTTTTTTAGCCTGTCAGCTTAAGGTAATTATTCTTTTTAAATGCTAACTGCTGGGTTAGCAATTTGAAAACAGTCACAGAAAAGAAATATTTTGTACCTGTCAGAACTGACTGTGATTGTTTTGCTTTGGGATTTTTTCTGTTTTGTTTTGTATTTTTCATTTCAAATTGTCACACAGTTTGCCAAGTCTTGCTTTAAGAGGTACTACACCACTATTATTATTATTATTACTATTATACTCTACTATTATTTTTATTAATATTGTTATTCCAAACAAGCCTAAACCCATCAGAGAAAACAAAGCTGGACCTAAGTGGTTTTTCTTTTGTGTGTTTTGTAGCTTTACATCCTTGTGAGTTTTAAAGTGCTCTCAACAAAAGTATTAAAAAAAGGTTGTTGAAATGCTTTTTTTCCATATTAAGGAAGATGTGATGTGAAGAGCAGGAAGGAATGAGAAAGAGAAAAAAGGGCAGTGAAGGGTGAAAGCCCCAAGGGAGTGAAGGAACATAATATGGAGTAAAGTTTTACATATGACTATAATAGAGGTGTTCATTTGTGATGCGAAAGTCTGAAGAGGAACATCTGAAAGCTCTGCAGTGTTTGTAATGCCAGGTTTAAGCAAGAACTCTCGTGTATTACAAACACATTCTGAATTAAATCACCTTTAAAAGCAATGTTCCCACCCCAATTCTATTCCCAGCCACATGTACAGAAGATATGATTGTTCAGAACTTAAGAATCATCCAGTGGAAGGCCACCAGAATGCTCAGGAGGACGAGCACACTTGCACTTTGGGAAAAGCCTGAGGAATGTGGGCTTGTTCAGCCTGGATTAGGGGGTAGTTCTGGGGGGATCCAACAGCAGTGCTCAAAAGCAGGGCACTCATCAGGAGACAGAGATGGGTTCTTTAAGGAGATGCATGGCAGGTGTACAAGAAACTACAGTGGTACATTGGAACAGAAGAGCTACAAAGTAAAAACAAACCAACACCCAGATTTCTTGAGGACTGTCAAGCATTCTAGCAGGTTGCACTATGTCTGTCAGATTTTCAAACCCCACAGTACCCAGCCCTGAGAAATCTGATCTGACCTCAGTGCTACCCCTGCACACAGCAGCACCTTGGACTAGAGAGCTGTCAGCTTTCCAACTGATGAGTACCATGATCATGTTACACTATGGCTCCTTCCCAAATGCCAATGCCACTGTTACAGGGGAAATATGGTTTTTTACATTTAATCAGAAAGTTGTCTGAGAATGTGGCTAACGGTTAAACTAAATGGAAACTGAGATACTGTGTCATGTATGATTTCTAGGACTTCCTCCTTTTCTCAGTAGGTGTTTTATTTCCTAACTTGCAGATACATCCAGTGACTGGATTCCACACTTCACAGATTACAACTTCTCCTACAATGAAGCCTCAGAAGATCTTGACAGACAAGGCAATTGTGCCACTTGACCTGAGCACCAGTCCCAGCTGTTTTATGATCTAGTATAGATTCAGCCCCCAGGCATCATCATTCACTGCATGGCAGCGTGCTCAGGGCAAGGGTATGCATAGGTGGGCTCTTCACCCACGTGGCAGGGATATGAGCATGGGATATTCTGAAAGTGAAGCACGTTCCCATGCTGCTTTTAAGATGCTTATATTAAATACGGCTATTGCACCGAGGGCTGAAATCCTTGACAACCCTTTATTAGCTTTGTAAAAATCAGGAAAAACTACAGGCTTACAGGGAAAAAGATGACTATATCCTTGGACCTTTGTGAAATCAAGCCGTTGCATTTTACCAATCTCTAGTTAGTTCTCTCTCTTTCAGAATACTCTGAGAAAGCATATACTGCTAATTTAACCCTGTGACATACCTATGCCATACATTTTCTGTGGAAGAACAGAATATGCACAAAAGAAATCTGTAATTCTCAACATTTTTTTATGAGCAGGGCCCCTTTATGGCCTCATTTGTCTCTATGTAACCTTTGATTGCCTAACTAGCTTTAATTGCTGGCTCTATTTGAAGTCCTGCTGGGCTGGAGACTTAAGTAACAAATGTAGTAGCTGTCTCCCAGTAAATAAATAGTCTCTCATGCTGTAGATTACTTGAGTTGCTGCTGACTATATGTTTAGCATATTTTATTTGATTTCTTGAGATTTTTTTTTTTAATCTATGTAGATAATTGGATCCACTTATTTATTTAAAGCAAGTAAAGCTGTAATGCATGATTTGGAAAAACAGAATTAGATTCTTGCTCTTTTCCACCACATTAAGCAAAGCAATATAAACGCCATAGTTTTAAGAGTCACATGTTTATAAATCATTCCCTGGTAATAGAAGCACTCATATCATCGTAACATCTCATGAATCATTTGTGTACTCCCAAGGTTTTCTTTGGAATAGAATGACACACAAAAGAAGCAATTTTTAATTTATTTTTTTTTTTTTAGTAACAGCAGCATCCTTGTCAAATGTAATGGATGAGCAATTACTATTTAATTTAGTCTGACTATGGAACCAGACATAGTTAGTCAGGAATGTGAGGTTAAAGAGACTTTTATGTGTTTTCATGTCTTGCTAAAGAAAGAAAGTTTCTCTAGGTTCATCAGTCGCTGTCTTTACATCTTCTATGTGGATTTTTTTGTATTCTGTAAACCCTGCTTCAGATATGAATTTAACTTTGGGTTAATAGTGCAGCTTTATCTTCCTGACTGTTGCTTACGTACCTCTGGTTTTCCTCTTAAAAGAACAGTGGTAAAATATAGATGTAGCATTCTTCAAAAGAGAAAGTAAGAAGGCAAAAAAGCCTATTCCTTCTGGCAAAGGTTTCAGAAAATTTTTTTCCAATGAATTCTCTGAAATATATTTACAAAACAAAAAAAAAGAGAAATTGAATTATTGAATCCTTGTGCACATTTTCTAGGAACTTTATACTTGTACCTACTACTGTAGTAAACCCCATTTAACTACTTGGTTGAGGTGGGCTTATATTACTTTGTTCAAACTGTGCCAAGCACCCCGGAGAACTCCACAGAGAATCAGTAGAATAATTTTATCTACATGCTAGAAAGTCAGTGAATGTGCTGTAACTCTTCCCTGGGTGTCTTGGAATGTTATTACTTGGCACAGCTTAAAAATACCACTCAAAAACGAAAAAAAAAAAGTGTGATTTAGGGCCAGATTCACTGACACATTCCAGTTGTTTTGTGCTTGTCTGGTGATAGAAAACAGCAGTAAACTAACAAGCTAAAGTGGATTTATGATTGCTTTGCATATCTGACATGGCATGGGGGTATTACAGCATACCAGATGGAGTGCTCTCTTCCTTAGTGATGGGCTGGAGATAAAGGGAAAGGGTGTTTGTTCTTGCCTATAACAGAATTCCTGGTGATATGAAAATAAAATCATAAATCCAGTCCTATGTTCATGGTATTTTAGTACTGTTTAAATTATCTTTGCCTGCTAATCGTTGGTGGATATTCAGACAGCAGAAATGTCCCTTTAAGACTAAAATGGCAATGAACCCACTGATACAAGAAATGTTTGAAAGCTTTTTAAAGCAGACTCTGCATGCATCACATAGTAAACTGCACGTGGTGTGGGCTTCATATCCTTCCTATGCACATAACTCTAACTGAACCAGTCTAAATGAAAAAGTCTCCAGTGCTATCAAGAAAGAATGTCACCAATGTCATGCAGAGCAAATACATTTGAGTATGTCTGTCTGACATGTGACATAAAAGGTCTCACTGAGCCCCAGCAGCATGAATTGAGCAGTGGAGGGCCTTTGTCATCTCAACTGAGGAATGCCTTAGACCTCCAATTGGCCTTGGCATGCCTGACACAGTGATAAGTGTGCACAAATACTTCACCAAGCACCAATTATTTAGAAAATGAAGCACTTGTATGTTTTGCCAGGCAATGACTTTGGTGTGCATGCTCTAACAAATGCTGTCGAATCCCCTCATTAAGGTTTTTCTTGCCATCATTTGGAGTGTTCTCCTTGAGACAGTGTCAGAATTGAGAACCTTAGATTTATATATTAAGAATCTTATACTCTGTAATATGGCTTTTGTGTGATGCTTGCACAGTACCCTATGAAACAATCAAGTTGCAGGACTCTGTTGAGACATGGAGAGCTATTCTTCTGGCAGCTGGATGGAGTGAATTTTCAGCTGAGAAGGAATTAAATTGAAATATTTCTCAGAGTAGAGGGGTCTGTAAGGAAAGACTAAGTCATTCTGTGAGAGGCCAAACTGAACTTGCCACATAAGGAACCATAACGTACCCAGGAAAGGTGTGAGTGTGAATGATACGTGGGTAAGAATGATGCTGTGTAAGAGCTGCACTCACAGCACGAAGGAGAAGAGGGTGTGACTACAGGCTCAGGTGTATTTGCTTGTGTCACTCAGTTCCTTCTGTGTCTATATACTGGCAGACACAAAGATATATTTCTGACATTGGTGCAAATCACATAATTCCTGGCTGGATGGCATGCCCAGCTCTTCTCTCCTAACATGTTGCTCAAACAAGGGCTGTGCACATGAGCCAGTATGTCCAGATGAAGTGCAGAAAAGTTGTATTTTTCTGGTGACTGTCTCCACTAGTAATGAAAATCAAAGCAACTTTATACCCTGAGATTCCAGTTTAAGCACAGCTATCCTTAGAAAGGCCTCAGTTGTCAGATTGCGGTATTTCTGGAATTTTACATGAAAGCCTAATTCAACATTTAAAAAGCTAATTCTCAGATTATTCACTGAAAACAGTGCAAACTTAAAGGTTAGTTGACAAGTATTATTTAATCAACAGTTCTTGGAGGAAAACATAAATACCTCTTATCTCTGATGAAAATATAAATAGAAATATCTCAACATTGCGAAATAGCTGAATGGTATGATGTACATAAACACCCACAGCATTTTTTGTCCTGTTTTTCAAGACCTTCTCTGTCTTGTCAGTATGCTCAGGATGATATATCAGCAGTCTGAATGAGAATAGATTGCTGTTGCAGATCATAAAATTTCATTATGGTAGAACTTTAATCTGAGATAAACTTGAATGTCTCTGATGGGAAAATTAGTGACCACCAAAGTAGCCTGGCCACCCAAGCCAGGGTTGATGTGGTTACAGATACTTTGTTGAAAGCCATATGTAATGAAACAAAGTCTTAATTCTCCTTGTGTCAGATAAGCTTGATGGGAAAAATATTTTCAGACTCAGATATTTAACAGTTGTTCTACACATTTTCCAGATACACTATCTATTGTGGTCTCTTTCTTCATCTTCTTCCCTTTTTACTCTTGTAAACAAACACACGTATCTTTACACAGTTTTCATGTCTATCATGAAATCTTGCATCAGTCTTGCCTTTCCTGTTCACTGATTTGTCACCATATCGACTCTGTCGATGCGTCCATAATATCTAGTGGACAACTGACTGCAAAGTAGCTGCTAAAGATGATATTGGTGGCTGATAGCATAATTCTACCTGTGAGTGCAGCATGTGCTGGCTTTTATGAGAAACGTGTTCCAATGCTGCATATTAGCAAGAACTCCAAACAAAGCAGGTTTACAGCTCAAAGCCATGGCTATTTCAAACCTGGTCCTGAATCTGGGAAATCATGTACTGCTTTGTTCCCATTAAACATATTGAATTTCATTTGTAGTAGAAAAGCACAAGATAAATTGTGGTCTGGATCTTTGGAGGAAGAAGGTGTGAGTGGGTCATGAAAGCAGTTAATCTCTTCATGTTAAAACCCGGCTGGAGTAGATTTCAGATTCAAAACATAAGGTGCAATTCTGACCCAAATACCTGGAAGACCCACTGCTTTAAATTAAGAAGTTCAATAGGGATAGTGGCAAAGCCATGTATAAATAAGTTTTTCAAGTGAGATTAAAAATGTGGTAGATGATGGACCAATCATAACTATCTCATCTGAAGTGGATAATCCTGACTGTTTAACTGGGGCTGTTCATGTGTGTGAGGATAGCTGGAAAGAACAAAGGCTTCCAGGATCATGCTCAAGCCTAATTTCAAGTCAACAGAGATATTGACTGTGCTGCGTATTTTGATTCACAATCCGCCCACCTTTTTGCTGGAACAAAAATGACTTTAACATGGTGTTTTGGGTATTGGAAATTAAAAATCTGTAAACTGGGATCTGTGAGACTGATTAGAAATCAAAGGCATAAACCTCAAAACTTTTCATTTTAAAAAAATTCTGTATTTCATACGACTGATTTATTTTTAATTTAGTACTTAACAAAAACACCACCGTTTTCTAAGCCTTCTTTTTGCTGCAGAAGGGCTAAACATTTCCTTGAGAATACCACCACAAGGCATGCAACTAGCTCTTTATGAGCACGACCAGGTTCTGTAAATGCAGTCACTGAGAGATGGTGTTGCAAGTTATGGCCTCAGTAAAGTGTGGGGAGGAGGATAGAAGAGACACAAGGCTTGGGAAGGGATAGGTAATCTACAGGAGCAGGCTTCCCTCTTCCTTCTTCTCAGTTTCAGGCACAGGCTTGAGACTTGCTCAGCCCATGCATTCCAGGCCCTAGAGATAAAGAAGTTTACCCAAGCTCTCAATGAATAAACCACATCATTCTGGGAACTTTTTTGTTCCCCTGAATCTCCCAGTACTCAGCCTGAGGCAAATTAACTCAGACCACATAGCATAGTGCTGCGCTTAATCATGCAATTGAGACCATGGAGGAAGAGAACACAGGAAACCTTTATTTTTCCACAGAACTGATACAGTACAGGCAGAGTCTGCACAATAATGCTTCCTTTACTGCCTTTCTCTTGTTATTTACCTCTTGGTGACCTGGCAGAAACAGAGGTCACTTAGCTGTATGGTTGCTCTGAGCTCTGAAACAACTGTTGGAGATTGCCAGTTTTTCATTTTTTTCCCATAGTTTATCATGGCTCTGCAGTGAATCTCTGCAGTGTTCTGAGAGAGGGAGGGATTGTCTAGTGGAACTGCCACTGCCCCTCATCATCACAGAGCCTGGCTCTTTTTACATCTGTGACTACATAAGGGAAAGCAGAAGTATTAAAAAATCTTCCAGATTGACACTATGCAAAATCGTTGCAGAGTTTCTGCCTACCTTAGAATCACTTTAATGCTGAATCATCAACTCTGATTGGAAGATTGTCATGATACTTGTGAGATGCATTGATTCACAACATTTTTATTTCATATTATCCTCTGAAAAGTGTACCTCAGGAAATTTAAAGTTTTTTCTTTGTAAAAGCTTCTATAGGAAGTTACAACCTTTTGTGACTTTTATGAGGGCATGGATGATTAAGTCAGGCTGACTAAGAAATCATATTTATGTTTCAGTTTTCTTCCTTTCCAGAGTGTGTTCAGGCTGAATCTTATCTGTGGATGACATTTACTGTACATTTTCAACCATCTCTATTTGTTCTGGCTGTTTCTCAAAGGGCACCTGATGAGTCAGACTGACTTTTTTCTAGCAAGCCCTTCACCTGCTAGAGACAAGAATCTTTAATCCAGGCAAAAAAAAAATCTCTATGTTTTGTTTCTGTTTCCTTTTTCCCATACAATTTTGTGTTTTATTTTACATTTGTAACGTCTCCATTTGGATTTCTGTTTCAGAACAGACTTCTATGTTTTGCTGTCTCTATTTCCACGGAATAGCTCCTGCAGCCTTAACAGTGGCACAAGTGAAGTTTACATTGCCAAGAACACAACTTCCCAAGAACCTCTGGATCTTGGCCACAAGGTTGAATAAGTGCTTCTGTTTAGTGTGAACAAAGCAAGCATTTCCATGTAAGACCTAGGTGCTGTTTAGGAGATATTTGTCTCCAGGTATTGTTCCTTGTGTGGGGATGCCATGCTTGACTCCCCACACGTCACAGGTCCTCACATATTCTCCAGGAATCCCTTCAGCTCAGAGGTCCTTGACAGACACTTGTGCACTCCAGGACATGTAAAATGCACACTCAGTTCCTTGTTACCTAATGGTCATTGTGGAAGGCTGCAATTCAGGAATTGCATTTGGAAGAAAGAATGGCAAAATATACCAATTCTGAGGATCTTCTGATGGTGAACTCAGTAAAATACATTGAATTATTATTTTTTAACCTTTTACAGTACCTCTGGCTTCGCAGTGCTTGCTGCTGGATGTGTACTCATGTCCCATGCCAGCAGAATTATTAGATCCTAAGTAGCCTCATTCATTATGTTCTTATTAACCTAAGTTCTTTTCCAGGTTGCCATGAAAACATCTAGTTCTCTGTATGGTTGACATGTAAACATTTGGTCCTCTGCTTGGCTGAACACTGGACTTGGCTGGAGCCTCTAACAGAGCTCCACTGGTTTAAATGTACATAGGATTCAAAATCACCTTGGAATAGTTTTCATCATGATCCTTTTATTCAGACTGTCATATAAGTTCTTATTTAGTCTTGACAATCTCACATGGAAGGTGATTCTTTTGGAAGTGTGTCCTGCTCATTTTAAATACATTGAGCTTGATTCAATTCACAGATACATAAATATATCATTAATGTAAAGGCACTGACTTCCCTAGTCCATTTTTGGAAGCATTCTGGGACAAGCAAGTGCAAAATCTGACCTTCTGGTGATTGATTCCATGGTATTCAATCTCAAGCTTGCAAAAGTGAAAAAGAAAGTAATAAAAAATAATGAAGAGTCATAGTGTTAGATGTGTTTCAGGTGAAAAATTATTCCAGATTAAAATCATGTTGCTTAGAGGCCTAAATGTTAATTAAGCCATTTATTTTTATTTGGCAGAAGGAGAGAGTTAAGACAGTTCGGTCTTTCAAGGTTTTGGCTGTGTTACATGAGTGTACAACAGTATAAAACATTGTGTAAACTAGTTATTTGCAACAGACCAAATATTTATTTGTCTGTCATGTAAGCATTTATCTGTTTTTTGGGGCACATTAGATAGAGGGATAAAGACTATTCATGATAGGAAAGAAATGCAAATAATTTTTACGTGTGCATTTTGTAACTTGTAACTCAATGCAACAAGGACTCAAGAGTGTTTCTGTGTCTTTTGCATGTCTTTTAAAGCTGTTTTTCTCAGTACCATTTTCCATGATTATAAAGCAAAGTGGGCTGACTTCCTTGTTTTCCAAGTTTCATAGCACTGCACCGGTGCTACTCCTATCCAGCTGTCTATCAACAGTTCAGATGCACCGGAAACTCTGATATTAAGTTAATGACCAAAGTTAATGAATTGGTTTAATTTCAACTCCACATTCAATTGCTCAAATATATGTGCCAACATTATAAAAATCCGCATGCAATGCAACCTCCCACTAAAATCAGTGAAGTCCATAAAGGCCATATTGAGGTTTTCAGCACATCTAACATAAGAGGTGGTTGCTTGCTGATAGGTGATTAATATAATTTTAGACTTCTTTATAGGTGATTAATATAATTTAAAACTGCTGTCTTAGAGAAGCATAAGTCTCTCAGATGTCCTCACATACTTTGCCTGACTTGTGAAAGATTCTAGCATACCCTAAAGAGTCTCAAATGTTGTACTTATATTTAGCCAAATGCATCTCCCTCAGGTGCCTACTCTAGGATGAATCCAGCATCTCTCCAGACCACATCTGACACAATGCAATTACAATTGCTTAAATATCTATATTTGGTGCAATCTCAGACTGCCAAGGTCGGTCTCCCATGTGTCTCCAGCTGCCTTTGTGGAAAATCACAGATCTCCCATTGGTCTCAAGCCACACCCATCAGATGTGTACAGATATTTTAGCATCCTTGGAATGTTAAATAGGACTTGATACTTGTTCATGGAATCATATTATATCTGTGTATTGGCCAAGGCCTTGACACAGTTGTCCGGAATATTCTACTTGTCCTTTTCCTGTTAGTTAGAATCGTCTAGGTGCTGCGTAGGTCCTATCTCAAATCTCTCAGCCCTGTCATAGCTGGGATCTTAGCCACCCTTGAATGTTATAGAAGATAACCACCCTTTTATATTCAGGCAATTAAATGGAACACTTTGTCTATAACTTGAGATTAGTCGTAGTTCACAGGTGCACTGTGATATTCACCTTATTTTGCATGCCTGAATATGCAACACAATCCTACCCAAAGACATGTTCGTAGTAATTGTATGATCCTAAGGACTGCACAAACAGCTGTAAATCTCCTAACATCAGTTGTACCTTCTGTGTATATCTTTACTGAGAGCTAGCCAAGGTGTTCTTGATAAAGAATACTTAATATTGTGTTGTACATCATGTTTGTAATGGTATTGCTAAGCACTTCTTACCTTCTTTCTATTATTAGCTGGTGGAGCAGAACAGGAATTTAATTATTAGAATCCTTAGTGTCTTGTCACCCTGCTTTTCAATGACTCATCTCAGTACACATTATTTCCTGCATTTTGCCTCATGGTTCTTCTGCTGTTCTGCTGTGCATTCTGTTTTGACTTGGAAATTTGCAAGAAACACTATCCCCAATATAATAAGTACTGTAATAGGACTCACTGCTTACTCTGAAATGGTTTATAAAAAAAACCCAGTAATGAATCCAAATATTTACATAATGGGATTTGCATGACTTGTTGAACTTGTTGAACTTCTGGCTGCACCTGAAGAACAAGTATTTTAATGTGATATGATTACAAATGTTAAGCCAAACTATCTTTTCTGGTACAAGAGATTAGGTCCTAAGGAAACCTGTGGGAGTTATGTACATGTACCCAAGCGTAAAATCTAACTCCAGAATTTGGTAATTAGTTTCTCATTTTAGTGACACGTTTGGAAATTTTATTCCGTCATGGTAGTGGGTCTTAATTTTACTTTTCTCTTGCATCCTCTTTATGGAGTTTCTTCTATTTATAATGCTATAGAAAGGATTCTTAAAACTGGTCAGTGATTCCTAAGAAAATTGTGTGTATGGATTTGGGTTTAGCAAGAAGAGTTTGGAGAACACAGATTACATCAGTTAGAGAGTATCTGTAGCAAAAAGAAAATTGTTCTATGAATAGAAATTATTTCACTGGGCACCAGGCATAAAATAAGACTTTATCTCATTGCTGCTTGGTTGAA
The DNA here is from genome assembly GCA_013186435.1 of Turdus rufiventris. Classification (NCBI taxonomy): domain Eukaryota; kingdom Metazoa; phylum Chordata; class Aves; order Passeriformes; family Turdidae; genus Turdus; species Turdus rufiventris. The sequence goes on from PYHW01010678.1 coordinate 3,850,008, forward strand.
ATCTCACTTTTTTTCCTTACTCTTGGGGGCATTATTTCTATTTCATACTCTGACTGGCCTCAACATTAAGTGCCTGAATTATTAAATGTGTAACTATCCTACTGAGAAACCAGAAAGGAAATATTCTTTGGTACCCTGGAAAATTATTGCTTAAAAACTTTGGATTATCTATGATATAAAATGATTTATTTTGTTTTCTAAAGAGCATGCTTCTGTTGAAACACCCAGGAATGTATTTTTGTGTGCTCCACAGTATAGCTATATTAAATCTGCAAAGCAGTTAGGATGTGCACACTCTGTAATTCGGGTTAATATGTGTACATTGATGTTCCCCCATGTGTTCACACATATGGACATGTACAAAGACTAAATATACACATAAGTACGGAATACATGCATTATGCATGTTACGTATTGAACTTAAAAGCTTATTATATAGGGGATTTGACCTACCTTACCTGCTTTGAACTGAAATTAAACATCTAATCTAAAGTGAGAATCTAGGCTTCTTTATAGTCAGCGGAAAAGTGATTTGCAGATTTGTCCAAGATTACTTGCAAAAATTGTCCTTTTGATGTTTTTTACTGATGATAGAGGAATCTTTCTTCATGTATAAGACCTGTTGTGTACCTAGATAGAGTAAGCTGAAAAGGATCTTGTTAAATATACTTAATAAATATATATATAAAAAGAGACCATTCTCTTAATTTAAATTAAAAAATAGAAAACACCCAACTTCTATGCAATAATTTTTTTTACTAAGATCAATCTGATCATATACAAATTACTGCAGTTGTTTGGTACTCAGCTTGACTGTGCTTCTTATTTCTTCATAAAATGAAGGAGTAGCAGATGTACTGGTGGGAACAACAGAAGCTGCCAGAATTTCTCTCCATTGGAGTATGGATTTTGTTTTTTCATTCTCTAGTCCAGTCACAGGCCAGATGTGCACCAACTGCAGAGATAAGAATAAAAATTACCTTCATTGAACTGTGTTTTTTAAGAGATTGACATTGACATGAATAATTTGACCTTTTCATTATAAATGTCTCTTAGAAATCAGAGTTGGCATAGGTGTCTCTAGACTCTTCTATGCTTGTGGAATAATACAATCAAATTAATGTACAGGAGAAGCCAGGTAATTCCCTCACCTCCCCAGACAAAAAGCAGAGACAAAACAACCCCTCCTCTGTTTTGAAATCTAGTTGAAGTGTATTAAAGAGTTCTATTAGCATTCAGCACAGAGACTACTGAAGAAGTAAGCTATTAAAATATTGTTTTTACTTGACATCAAAAAACATTAATTTAAGAGTTCTAACATGCTATTTTTCTCTTCTTAGTCCCCAGTTTTCAATGTACTGCAGGGAATTTATTCATCTCTGATTAGTAGTTGTTTCAAAGGAGGAATAATATGTGTTGGGGATATACTATACTGAATATCTAGTGAGATCCTCACTCTTTTCCATTGTGGGTACTTTACAGCATTCGTCCAAACAGACTGACTGACTGATTATTCTTCATATAGCAGCAACAGAATGAAATAATTATTTTTGTTGGGTTTGGTTTCATACTTGCATTAGTAGAGCAACAAATCACCATTTATTTGTTCCCATTTTTGCCAGAACAATCATTTAGTTGTTTTAAATTATCTGTATCCTAGTCCACACTTTAAAGTAGAAGGATAATTTCTTATACTTTATGAATGCATAAAGTTAAAAAGTTGCTAACTTATTTTGATATCTTTATCAATGTTTACAATTCCTTTCATCAAATAAAGCTTGAGCCTTCAACTAATGGCATCATTGCCTAAATTGTCTGTGAAAGGAAATGTTTCCTGGTGTACATCACGCAAAGGTGCAGAGTTTTTTGGGTGTTTTTGGTCCTGACAAATATTTGAACTTGCAGAGTTTCCCATTTTGATTTGTGATGTGTCAGGTCCAGTGTTAAAGTTTTTGCTAGTCAGTATGCTTACATTTTTTGGACTCCAAGAGGAGCATTATAGGCACATGACTCGTCAGAGCAGAGGTTAGAGATATCTTGGAATTTTTTGAATATCCTTTGCTAGGTTTCTAAATGTGAAAGAAAAAATATCAATATTTTAAAACTGTAAATATAAAGAGACAAAACTGATAATGTTAGGAAGGTAATATAAGGCTATATAGATAGTCTGTGGACCTTTTCCACCATCCTCTTATTTCATCATCTTGTTAGGCTCATTTTCAGGGAAACCATTGATGGTTAACATTAAGGAAACAATCATTAGTGCTGCATACACCTTATTAATCTAAAAACACACATAGAGTCTTCAAATACATTTATTTGTATGTGGCTGTATGTTTACATACAGTTTATTATATTTGTATACATATTTGCAGTCAGATCATTGCTGCAAACATGACTGCAGTTAGTTATTTAGTGCCTGTGCACACCAGGCATTGATTTGAAGGAAGTTATCATGAAGCAGATGGTTCTCTGAGGTCTTTTAACTGGGATGGATTCACTGCTCAAAAAATCTCAGCCCAGTCCTAGGGAGTGAAGGTGGACCAGCTCCATGCAGACACTCTTGCACAAGGATGACTCTTGCTGACTGAGGGCAGATGATGGAGGTTTGTACCAGATGATCTCCAGAGTTCCTTTCCAACCTCAACCATTCTCTGATTCTGTGAAGTGAGAGTTTGCATTCTTCACTGAAAACTCCCACCTAGAATACTTCTTACCTAGAAAGTAGAGGCTATTGTTTATTACCCACATAGTACCTTCAGACCTATAAAAGAATTTTCAAGCAAAGCGATATTATGTTGTAGGATTTAATTTTAATTATATTGCATTATATTACAATGCTCTCTAATCAATATTATATGACATGAAGTACCGAATTCTTTATTAAGAATTTCAGAGACTGATTTTAGTAAATCAAGTAAAAAATCTAGATTTTATCTAGGATCTAGTAGAGGAGATTCCTGAAGGCTCCTGAAGGGAGCTAGGAGGCTCTTTGAAAGAGTAAGTATTTATCAAATCCTGGTTCTTTATTCATCCTAGATATCTCTGTGTTCCTAAACTAAGTTTAAGATCTCATTGTGAAAATTGCAATTGCCATAGCGCATTACTACTAATACCTGTAGGCTTAGATATCTCTTTGAAACCACTCAGCAGAAAAATGATAGGAATATCACTGGAAAAAACACTAATCACTTAGTAGAAAAGAGAAGGAGGAAATATGAAATTTAAAACCAATAGGTATCTCAGAAAAAGAGAAAAACTTAGTCTTTTAAAAGATATGTGGATGTTTTTATGTCAAGCTATGAAATAGTGTCTAATTTGAAGTCACATCCTGCCCCGTTCAACCTTGACCTTGAATGTTTCCAGGGATGGGGAATTTATCACTTCTCTGGGCAACTTGTTCCAGTGTTTCACCACTTTGTTTTTAATTGTTAAAAAATTTCTTTCTTATATATAATCTAAATTGACCCTCCTTCAGTTTAAAACCATTATCCCTGCTCCTATTGAAGAGGTCCTCTTATGAAACATAAAAAAAAAAATAAAAATTGAAATGGTCATGTCTACTAGATTATGTAATGATCAGATTATGTAATGATCACACAGAGATTTCTGCTTTGGTTCTGAATGTGTTGGTAGTTCTCCCTGACATCCCAGTTCAAAACAAAGCTGGCAAACTGGTAGGTTAAATCCTGGGAGCAGTTTGCACGACATTGTCCCTGGGCTAGCCAAAGCTGTGGACTCTGCAGTTAATTATCTCTGCAGATCATCTGGCTGGCATAGTCCATGGTGTTTCAGCCCTGACACTTCTTGGCCAAAGTTTGCATGGTATAAAACTCTCCTTTAGGTATTTTTATTATCATTGCTATTCTTATCATTAAGAGAATCTGCTGCTCTGCATTTTTTGCCAGACACTGTACAAAGCATGTCACAGGCCATAAAATAATTTATGTGAACTCTTTAAGAAAACTTACAAATACTTTTTTCCTTTTTTTCTTTTCTTTCAGATCTTTGTTTAGCATGACTGGAATGTTTTATTTTACTAAAGCTCTCATTCCCTCAGAATTGAGGAAACTGTTGAAATGTGGTCCAGAAATATGATTGAATATATTTTTTGTTCTTTTATGTGATGAATTAAGCTTGTGCAATCTTTTACTTTGTCTTTCATTCTTGAAGTGTTTCAAGATAGTACTTTTGCCAAGTTACCTGATAAGAACTTAGATTATTTAGTGGCTGAAGGAATTGATAAAAATGTGAACTACAGATGTATGTGCCTCAAACTCCTTGCAGTTACAAAGGCAACAGTAATAAAAAAGTATTTGAATTGAAAAACTTTTCTCTTGTTTGTTCTTGATTTGCCAGCACTTAAATGGAGGTGCAGTGGTCAGGGGTACAAGTAAAGGCCATAGACTGACTGAACACTCTGGAAAGAGACTATGGAAAAGGAAATGCCAAAATAACGTCAGCACAGAAAAAAAAGTGACAGGAGAATTGATATGTTTTCCTGAATTACTTGCAGGTTTAGTAGTGGGTTAGAAAATGTCAAAACACAGGAAGAAGAACCTGCATAAACAAGTGTGGAGTCAATTATGAAGACATGACAGAAGTCTCAGATGAAAGGACAAGTCCCAATGAGCCACCAACATTTAAATGTTTACTTAAAATTTAAATGTTCAAGAAGCTATAAAATTTGAATTTAATAGACTTGTACTCAGGAAGGTCCAGGAATCACAGAGAACATTTACATAACAGGATTTAGCTATCTAGCAAGGCAGTGTGGGACAACAGCATACAGACTTGACAGATGTGTTCTGTTTGTTACTAGTTTGGATGTATTTTTCCTGTGGATAAATATACCTTGCATTTTAATAGTTCATTTCCAAACAGGAATAATAATATGTATTCAAAGGCCAGATGTTTCTCGGGAAAAAAAATGCCCAAACCCCTCAAATTGTGAAAGCCACTGGAATGCAAAACAGCTGTAGATGGCATCTAGTTGGTTTAGATAGAGATGGAGTACACAGTCACCTGATTTCCATTTCAGCTATAGTCAACAGTCTATAGTCAATAGTATTTTTAAAGACTGCTTAATTCTTTACGTAAAACCTTTGCTACATTCCTCCCTATTAAGATGGAATATCTCTAGGATGCTTAAAGGAAGTCAGCGACAGCTGCTTAAAAGTTCTTGAGGGATGCCCTTTAAACACTGCCCACAAATGAATTGTGATCCAGGAACAGTTATACAGGTAACTGAGCTCTGAAAATGTTCTGAAGTGCTAGTACTGTTTTATGGAAAGGGTGTGTAATAATTAAGAAGTCTGAACAGTAATAAAGCAATTAGAGAACCTTTGGCTTGATTTAGTCTGAGCAGGGTATTGAATCTTCATCTCCAAAATGCTGGAGAGTGTCTTGATTAACAGGCCATAAGGTATATCATGTGACACCTTCTTGACGCAGGATTATTTCAGTACATATACATTGTTGTTTGGTAGCCTAGTGCTAAGAGGAGAGAATGTCCTTACTGATGCTTCTGTGTTCCTTGGTATTTTGGGCACTGGCTTATAACACAGGGAACGTTTCTTTATAGGTGGAGTTCCAGACATATTCACCACACTGAAAAAAAATAAAAATTACAGTCTTCTGATAGTCTGCTATTATGAGAATGAGAAAGAAGCATCTACATTGAACATTTCAGCTCTCTGACAGAAGCAGAGGCTTAATTGGAGGCAGTATTATCACCTAGAAGTGCCTGTGTTCAGGCAAAAGAAATACCTCTTTTTGGAAAACAGCTTTGCTTTACGCTGATCTTCACATGTACTTTAAAATCTCCAGTAACTATTGAATGAAATTTGGGCAAATGTGTTAGCTGACCTAGATCATCATTCTCTGAAGTTATGCACCCGCAATTTCTGCTAACTATTATTAAACTCAGCAGGATGACTTCCACTAGCAATTTAACCAGCAACAGACTGTGGAGTAGGCAAATGTCTAAGACTTTTAAAAAATTGGTATGGAATGCAGCACAGTAATTCTGATACTCCTTATGCCCACTCCACTGTCTTGTTTATGTTTCATCAAAGTCCTCTTAAGAACACCATCTGAACATATGTTTCTTTGCTTAGGTCTCAGTTCTGGATTTCCAGCCTTTGATTTCAGCTTCCATAGAAACTTGTATTATTTGTGTGTCTTGATTTAATTCTTAAGGCTGCCAGGCTTTTCATGGTTAGAATACAGAAGTATATGGTCCAGCTATATAAACAAATCTGACTTTATTCCTAAATAGGCAGTACAGGAGGGGCAATGTGAGCTTTTATTGTGTTATCTCTTTCCAATTATAAGGTTGGGGGAGTCTTAACTTCTTCTAAAAATGAACAATCACCAGAACTTTACCATCTTCTCAGACAAAGGATTTGACAGGTTATATGATCAGATTTTGACTCGGTTGTTTAACTAATCTGTGAATTTTGATCTCTTTAGGGAATGCTATCAACAGAATCCACTTCTGGAGAAGCAGTTACTGCATGGAAGCCCAGCAAGTTTGACCTTCTGTCCCTTGCTAATCACAGTTTTATTTGTTTGAATATAGAATTTCTGTGCTATGCTAATAAAGGGCACACCACTCAGTCTTACTACTTTTATGTTTAGGTTGAATTTCATAACTAATTTATGTTTCAAAAGTATATTTCAGTGGGAAATATATCTTGTGGGTTGGATTTAATACAAAGTATGCTGCTATGAATGCTCTTAATTTTGTATGCTTTTGCAGTGTTAAACCACGTGTTTTCAGTAGCATTTTACAAAGCAATGCAGAATTTGTGAGTTGCCACGTATCAACACATTTGAAAGGCAAAAAGATAATGCAATAGCAAGGATCAACGCACTTGTCATCTAGCAGAAGAGAATACTTCTGGGAAATTTGTTTTCTCATTCCTGAATATAGCAAGATTAAATAAAACTTTTCAAATACAAACTGGATTCTATTTCCAGGTAATATGTATTGTTTTCTACTTACAGAAAAGTTGGTTCTTTTGGTGACAAGGACACCCTAAACCTTGAATCAAAATCAATCTAAAACAAGAAAGTTTAAACATCATGAAAAATTTGTGCCTATTCTAGAAATGATGTAAACGTGAATTAGACATTCAGAGTGTTAACACTACTGAAATAAATAACAAATACCTTGCTTGACTTGGGTATGAGACAGAACTTAACCTGTGTATAACCTGGTCAAAAAATAGATGCCTGTGATAAACTGCAGACAACCTTGGATTCATATCTCATTCAGCTGAGTGCAAAAAGAACAAGATTTGCAAGAAAAATATATGGGAAGAAAGTAACAGTCAAGAGTGTGGAAGATAAGGAGACTTCCCATCTATCCAGACTTTTATTAACCATTTTTTCTCTACCCTGTTTTATTTTCCAGTCTCAAATAATACTGAGATTTCCTGCCCACTGCTTGCCAGGTTCACCACAAATCCACTGATCAGTTTGTTCCTTAGCTGTACTACACGTGGTTTACACCATTTATTATATTACTGCTGATAAGAAATGTTTTCTGAAAGATATTACATGACACACAGATACCCAGAATTCATCACTATAGAGAGATACCTAGATCTATTTTATCATAAGTAGGAGCACCAGACTTTTATTAATAGTGCCATCTGAACTTTAGCTTACTTGGCCAACATCTTTGTAATAAAGGTCAGAATCAGGGCAGAAACTACAATGTCATTTTACAAATTGTATTTATGAAGTTTCTGGCTCTGAGTTCTGTGCACTGCTGGAAGGTTCCCTCTCAGTTCTTCTGTTCAAGGGATTTTCAGGTGTGCAATTACAAATTTAGCAACTAAATATGAAAAGTATGCAAAATTCCTGCTCAAGAGATTACATTCTCCCATTAGCCCATTTTGCAGAAAATATCCAAAGCCAAGACAATCATTTAAAGAGCATACCTGGGAACTGGCAGGCAATGAACTAGCACCTAATTCTTTGCCAGCATGAAAATTTGTGGTTCTCAGCATGCTAGAACATTACTAAGACATTGCATGGGTGTTAAATTGGATTAAATGTATAATAATTTTATGGAGAGAAAAAGCTGATTAATCCTTTCACTGAATCAGGGGATTCAAATAGCTTGTTCTATTCCCATAATATTTGAGATTATCCTAACAGACTGTTACAGAAAAAGTGCTTTTCAAAACGTGAGTTAGATTTGGAGGAAGGTTTTATAGCACAGCATGAATATTGTTTTTCCCTGTGTGATATTTTGTACCTCTGAGTTTGTTGTGCACTAAGGAAAACTTGTCCTCTTATGATAAGCCTGGCAACACTGAAACAATATAAAACAAATATAAAATGGAAGAGCTTAAACTGGGATCTGGATAATTTATGACTTTTATGTCATTATTATTGCAATTTGCACTACTTGGAAATTTTGAATGCCTTTATTTAGATTTATTTTTGATTGAAGGGTTGATATAGAAAATCCTGAGGAAAGTAACCTATTCCAGGGGTTTATTACATATAAATGTCAATATTTCGATTTCTTTAACTTTGAATTTCAATGAGTTGAAAAATGATGTGTTTTTTTCCAAGTTAAAAAAAGGACACATTTTGATCATTGCTTCATCTACTTGAACCATGTTGTTAAGTAAGTTTTCAACCAAAGTATGTCTAAGCAGAGATCATGCTTTTGAAAAGTCTGCTTCAGGTTCCTCTTTGCATCCAAACTACCAGCCTGGTATGTGATACTGGGGATTTGCTTGGTAAGTGTTTAACAATCATCAACCATTATGTTTGCTTGGTGAACACAGCTTTTAGTTAAAAACCCCCACTGCTCAGTTTAACCCTTCTCTGCATCTTGGCTGGCCTGGGACCAGGTCTGCGTAAAAAGCCTGTTTTGCAATTTAATTTGCAGATCCAAATCTTTTAAATTCAGCTTTTAAAAATAAATTTTAATTAGTACATTACAGAAGGTTAGAAGTTGTAAAAGGAATTGCATTAATTTCTTTATTTACTATTTCTCCTTTTGATAGGGGATACTTTATTGAATAGAATGATGGTATCTATCATCACTGTTGCATACTATTAACCTCAAAGCCTGAGGCAAAGTCAAAGAAATAAAATGCACATTTATCATTTGGAATTCAAAACAGGGAGGAAACAGTAAAACATTAAATTACCTATTCTCAGTCACACGACAGTCACAACCCTTGGTTATGCAAAACCTTGACCAGCTGATTTTTACAAGGAAACTTTTCATGCATTCTTAACCATAATACAAAGATAACTTTAATAGTTTATATTTTTATTATTGTCTGCATAGTAGTTTTTGTCTTCAAATCTGTTGTAGTAGGAAATTGCATCTAAGAGACAGCTTGTAAGTGTCCTTCATTTTCTTTATAATATCAAAGAAACCACAAATTTTGTGGGGCTGCTGCAAAGCACAAATGTAGGTCTTCCTAGGATTAGTTTCTCACTATCAGCATTTTTTTTCAAACTCTTACATTTTTATCCAATTAAAAAATATTTTAATCCATATTCTCAGTGTAATTATGGAGCCAACAAGCTGAAAGCCTTTATATCTTATATCCTCTTGTCAGACTCTTTTTTTAAAATGTTATATTTTTGCCAGGTGCACAAGACATTTGTCCATTGCCACATTGATGGACCTTAAAATCAGTGCATTGTTACATTTCAAAGAAAAATTTAACATCAGTGAAACTCCCAATGATCCCTCTAAGACTTAGACCTCAGTAATGTATTTTATAAGGTGTTAGACGAGATTTGCCCCACTTAAAAGCCATTTATCATATTTCAGACATAAATTCTCCTGTCCAGTTGTTGAAAGACCCAATCTAACCAAGACTTAAGGAAACTTTTCTTCACTAAAAGTGTGTTCAAGCTTTGGAAAAAGCTGCTTAGGGAAGCGGTGAAATCACCTTCCCAAGAAGTGTTAAGAAAGATAAGAATGTTTTTTTTTAATAAATCATTGATCTAAATGTAAATAAGAAGTTCTATCCATAAATATGCATGTTCCTTTCTTTAGAAGACTTCTGAGTCATGGTATCCAATGTTCTGCATTTCATGCCTTTGACTTTTACTCAATTCAACATGGCTTAAAAAGAATCACTGTCATGAATGATCATAAACATGGCTTAATGGGAGTCATATTCCCTTTAAAAGAAATCAGTTGTGAAAATAAAAGAAAATTCATTAACAGAATAGGCTTCATGTACTTTATCATATATCCGAAAGTACAGACAAAGAAAATGTGATTCAAACTGGAAGAAGCAACAGAACTAGATGAGGAATTATTTAAAAGGATAACCTCTCAAAATAAAAAAATTTAAGCCTTATTTTTTATAAAACTGATAAAAATGTCTACCTATAATGGAATTTTGGGGATAAGCTATAGTAATCTTGTAGCCTGCTGTTTATGATATTCTACTCAAAGTACTTGACTACGAGTTCATGCAAGATTTCCCACAAAGCTGTAGATTCAGATTTGTGACCCAGGGACTTTTTAAACTCATGTAAACAGGAAGAACAAAAACCAACAAAAGAAATCAAATGTTTACATCTTAAGGAATATATTTTGGAGGTAAGATATCTAAAACTGATACCACACCAAGTGAGGAAGAATGGAGCCTTATACCTACACATTAGGTGACATCCTAATCTGTGGTTTATATTTGTATGGGTACATCTTTTCTGGAAACCTCTTAGACTTAAAAATACACTTTTCTGTGCAAGAGGGAAGAGCAAAAAGATTTTCCAAGATTAAAACTTTTTGAATGACAAAACCTTTTGTTTTCCAAAAGAACACTTAACATTGTAATAAAATGTTAAGTGTAATAAAAATAAAATAAATTTTAATAAGTTAAGCTTAATAAAATAAAATAAAAATATAATTAAAGGTAATCAGATATGTTATTATGCAGAAAACACAATACAAAAAAACCCCTAAACTCCAATATAAAGCAGCATGTTTGTTTCCTGGAATTGAAAGTATTTGCCTGAAAATACCAGGTTTAAAGCCTCAATATCTAGGTAGATCTTGGGCAGGGTTAAATATATCCTCTTTCTTGGTTACAAGAAGAGCTGTAGAATGTCACTGACAAGAGTTCACAGTTTCATGAAGCTGTCTGAAGGGGACTGGCTCTGTACTTCTGCTTCTTCTGCTGTCAATCTCAATCACATTTTTAACACCTACAAACCTGAACTTGATGAACTTGGGCTGTCATACAAGGCTTTGCTTTTTCCTGGAAAAAAACCCTTCTTTTACATTTAGAAAGAGTTATGGCAGAATCATTTGGTCTCTGCTCTTAAAATTGAATTCCAGCTTCCCATGCTTACATTGGCCTGTGTCTGCACCTGATGGAGCTTTCATGGTTTTACAATTTTCTGGCCTTCATAGCTTGCCTTACAGAAGTTTAGGACATCAAATGTGCTTGGACTTGTCTCTGTTTTATTGAATGTGCAGATGTCTTTTAGGTACCTGTGCCTACAATTTGTATCTGGCAAGAATGGTTAGTGTAGGCATGTTGCAAACTCTGCCACTGTTCTTAGAACTGGTTAAGAAAACACATGTTGCTGGACAGCTGTTACCAATATATCAGAAAAATAGCTTAATATTAGTTGTAATTTTTTGGCAAGCAAGAAAGGACAGGGGTGAAGAAAATGGGTAACTTGTTTTATGATGATGTTGTACAGGAGATGATATGCTTACTCAGACATTAACACTTATTAAAGTGACTATCAAATTGCAAGGAATCTAGGCCATTTTGCATCTAAATAAGAATATCCACAAAAAACCCTTGAATTCCCTTAAGTGCAGTTTATTGTGCCTTTAAACTTTTTAATTTGAACTTATCTGCAAGTCTTCCTGTGACCAGCTAAAGGGATGAATTAATGACATTTAATTAATGAATTAATGAAATGGGCCCTGACAGGTGGTTTGGTGCAGCCCTCTTTTGTACAGATTTGATCCAAATACATTTCAAGCTCCCGTTGATTAGAAACCAGTTACTAAGCACTAAGTTTCAGGACAGTGCCCAGTAGTTAGGGAGCCTTTCTGTGTTTCATTTTACATATAAAGCTCACATTGTCTTCAGAATAGAGTATGAAAAAGAGGGTTTGTCTCATGACTCCTTGACATCTCTTGTTCCCTTCTGCCCTGTACAAGTTTCTGTGTTGTGCACGTTTAATCGAGCACTATTCTCTGAACAGCAATTAAAGCCCAATTTGACTTGTTGCTGAGCAAGATGATAAAAGCTCTGGCTGTCAGCATGGTCAAAGATCAACCTTTAGCCTGTACAGAGCTTACTGCAGCTTCATAATTTTTTCCGCTGAAAACTCCTCTGAGAACATGGCAGACTGCAGCTGTTGGTGGGCCTCCCCAGTTGTAAGTCTTGTGGAGGAAAGACAAAAATGCTGTTATATTATAGCTATTTCTTAGTCCTACCTGGCAAAACAAATGTTTCATTTCCATTTTTTTTTCTATTTTTTTTAGAACTTAAACTGGTATAAGATATCATGTAAGCATGTTGAAAAGTTTTTATGTGCAGTCAAGGAAATCAAAGAAACATCACTTCTGCTAAACACTCCACTGGAAGACTCTGCTTTCTCTCAAAAATAGGATCTGAAAGACCATTTACATGTAAAAATTCAATTAGCCTGTGATACTTCTTTATGGCACTAAGAGAGAAGAAGAAATAAAGCATCTGTGTACAAAGAATGTCTACAGTATAATGTGCAGCCAATAACTGCGAATTCATTCCTAGCAAGATGCTTTGAGTCTAGAATTCTCCATAAATAAAGGAGCTATAGAATCCATCACAGATGGAAAAATGATATTAAGTCATCGGTGGCATATGCTGAAATTGCCCTTTGCTGCAGCTTTTCCAGAACTTTGCCCTAACACATTCTACTATCTTAGTTGTTAAACTCTAGCCATTATTCTCGAGACACAGTCCCAGAATAAAAGACATTCACTCTAACCAAGAACCAGTAACTTCGTACTTACAACCTGAATTTATTTTCATTGTCTTCTTGAGTTATTGAGCACTGAAAATTATCCAACTATACAAACATGTCAAGCTTCCTTGGTTATATTTGAGTCATTTTCATCTTCAGTGGATGACTGAAGTTCAAGCTATGCATTCAGCTTTGCCTGTTTTTGTGCTATGTCTGAGGAGCCTTGTGATACAACTGAGTAACAGCATCTGCACCAAAAGAAATACTAAAGTATGGAAACCAAACGGTTGCTCAAAGTTGGCTCAGAATTTGGTTTTGGCTGAAGCAAATCTTCCAATAAACACTTGTTTATTGTTAATTTTTTTTGTTTGGTTTCCAGTCAAAACAGCAACAGAGCATCAAAACCGAATCTTATGAAGTAATCAGATTGATAATTTCTGCATTTAAGTAACCATAGCTGTTCACATTGCAGTTTTCATTGGTTTCATGATTGATTGAAAGAAAAGTAAAATGATGTTATAGGTCAAGATTGTTATATGACTTGGAGAACATAACTTTCTTGTGAGAATTCAGTTTCTTTAGCTTTAACATTTTGTTTTGTGCACACTTTTTAATGCCTATTAGTTCATGTTTTCCTTTTTACTCTTGGCTATTAAAATATTAGTGCCAGCAGCATCAGAGCATTGCAAGCTAAGTCTTTCCTTCCTTCCTCTTGGCCTGATGCAATTGATACTAGACAGTGCAGTGCCAAATAAATACAACTAAAGGAAGAAAGAATAAAACAAGGTAGATTTTGATTTTTTGGCTAAGCTTTAGTGTCCTTTTACATATGCTGGAGGCATTGGTATGTACTACAAAGGAACAAAAACCTGTGGGCATTTTCATTGCAGTAAAAATATGTACTACATACTAGGAAAAGAAGTATTTCTGCCTGTCTTTTGCATCTGGTATATAAAAGAAGTTCAATAAAGAGGCAACTGGAGTTTCAAAGCTGAAATTTCCAGAAAAGCTAGCTTCCTGGTTTTAACATTAATTTGAAATAGAATGCTTGAATGCAAAGCAGTGTTACCCTTTATCCTTTAATAGAGAAAATGTGAGCTTTCTGGAGTTTTTTATGTGTAACTGCTTAGAATAAAGCCTCAAAAATAGATTCTGCATCTCGCATAATTTTGTTTGTTGTAATGCCTCATTTATAACCTTTTTGGGTTTTTTTGGGTTTTTTTTGGCATTGCCATTATGGCAATTTCAAAGAAGACCTATCATTTGTTCTTCAGAATCAACCTGTAAAAGTTTCAGGACAACTTTCCTCCTGGAGCAGGGTTTTCACCCAGTATTCTGAGTCAGATTTTTAATTTCTATGTGATTTGGTCAAATTAATGTATGTCCTTGCTCTCTACCCCTTTATGTCAATTATGTGACACAGAATTCCATCAGCCTCAAAGGCTGTGCTGCTTTTGTCCAGTGTTTAGTTTCAAACAACCACATCAGTGAGAAAATTACTGTGCTTCATACAATTAAATGGCTTAGTCATAAAAATGCATTTTATAAGATATTTTTTATGTTTTCAGGTATGTCAGTCATCTCCCTGTGCCATTAGGATTTAATGCTGCACTCAGAGAAAAAGCTCTATCTCTTCCAATGAAAAGTAGTTATGAGATTCATAAAGATTTTATTCATGGTCAAGCCCTGTGCAAACGGAGACTGAAGAGAAGAAACCTCTTTGTTGGGGTTTTTTATCATGGGCTGGGGAATTTCCCCCCAAGCAGTCTTCTAATAATTTTGCTCAGATTGTGGGTATTTTTGTGTAACCAGGTTGCAGGCTGCACAGTGGGTCTCTAATCCCTGAAACAATGTGAGGTCAATCATGTCCCTGCACACAAAGTAAGCATGGGACAGTGAAGAGCATTCTAAAAACAACTGCGGGCTGCTTTTAGTGAATAACATGGAGAACATATAAAGAAATAAAACCCTATATTATGTTTTAAATATTGCTATGAATGGAAGACAGTGGCTCCAGTATGACACAGTATTTGAACATGTGCATTTGAAGATGGGAGACATATTTAATTCACCAGAGATTAATTGCTCTGTCACAGTTGTTCTGTGGTTTAAAGGCCTTTGTAAGTTGCTCTGCAGCTAAATGTATCCTTCAACTCTACTTATTATGAAGTAAAGATTTATAAAGAGTTTCAAAAGTGATCATAAACGCAATATGAAAGATAGGTTTTGGCAAGGCAGAAAACACGGAACAGATTTCATCTTAGTATGTAAATGATAGATAAGGTAAATCCAAAAGTAGGTTATATGGGTATTAAAATTGTAAAGAATTGGGATTTATCATAGTTTTGGCCTATAAGGGAACCAAATTGGTTATGTATATTGACAATTGATTTTTTTTTTAATTTAAAAAATGTTCTTAGAAAAAGTAATCATTGTTTAAATACTGTAGATTAGAGAACTGTCTCAAATATTCGTTATATTGGTCAAGATTTAGATTTAAATTGCATTCCTGCTTTTCTCAATATAATGCGCAAGAATGATCCTGGTATTGGATAATCAATATTATTACTGTAAAATATTCTTACTGGATAACATTTCTTAAAATAATCCTAATAAGAAAGTAATAATGATTATCTTCAAAGTCTGCTATTATTTTTGTTACTATTTGACATATTCTTTCACTGTGTCTAGAGCTACACAGAGAATTTAATAAAGATCTCATGTCCATTTCTATTTTTCAGGATTAAATTAGTTGAAGATGGAATTATGCCCCCTCTTCCTTTACTGTTTGGCATTTAGAAGGTATCTATCTACTGGATTCTCATCTTGATACTTTTCAGTAAATTATGGTGAAATTCAGGAAGATTGACATGGGAAGAAAGCAGAGTCAGCAAAATATATCATGGTTTCACATTGCCCATTCCTTCAGACTCTTCACCCCTTAACAGCATCAAAAATGCTGCTGTTCTATTATAATTTTTTATTTTATACATGAAGCTGAACACATACCTGATGTATTGATTGAACTTTTATAGAAAGAATTCTGCAATCTACCTCTTTCAATGACTGGATATGAGAAAGAAGTCTAATGAGAGACACAATTTTTGTTTCTAATTATCTGGCCTCTGCTGACATGTGATAATACCTTCATTTTCATGTTTTAATTTTTGAACATCACATTTTGTGTGGCAGGCACTATGAAGTCAGAAGGGTGTAGGAGGTTTGTTTTTGGGATCTTTTATTTTTCTGGTTAGACTTCAGTTTTTCATGTGAGAAATTGGACCACCAAAAGGAAACACCTGCCTTTGTCTTTAATACTCATGCTTCTTCAGCTCTGCAACATTGTTCCACCATTTCCCCCATTTCCAGCTTGCAGAACACCCAGCTGCACTCCAAGGTCAAGACTTTGCTTGGACTCAGAACACAACTTGTTGTTTAAAATAATTAAGACATGGATGGGCAGGCATCTAACATCGCATAAAAGGAAAATGACAGCATATGTGAAAATGTCACTTCGATAGGCTAAAGAAAGAGCTGTAAGCAGATATATTCAATTGTAAATGCATTATTTGTAGACATGCAAACCAGAACTACTTGAGTTATTCTCACAGTTAAATGATACAGAGTAAATAATCTTCAGCTGGTCAAAATTTCTCTGGAAAGTCATCATTGTAGATAAGACAATAACTCTATTATATGCATTTCCATGAGCACTTTACAAAGGGAAGATATTCCTTTTCCTGCATGTAAAAGAAGCTTGTCATTGCATGTAATAATCTACAATAGGTAAAGAGGTGTCAAAAATTACACAGAATTAGTAGAGAACAAATGTTGGTATAATGTCAGTGAAAGAAAAACAAACCCAACAACTGATCTAAAGTAAATATCTACCATAGAGTTTCACACTGCTGCCCAATTATCTGAATGCCTGAAACATAAAATCAACAAGAAAAGCAAAGTCCCTTGAAAGTTTCCTGGTGATCCTGTTGCAACCACACAACATGCTTGGGCAGGTTTGTTCTTTCTGTTTTTCTTTTTTGGGGCATTGATATGAAAAACTGTCTTGAGTATTGGAGAATGAAAGGACTTTGTGCAGATTCCTGTATTACAGGTTTACCCTTACGCAAAATAATCCTGTTTTTTACAAAGTTTCACTATAATAAGTCAATCAGTCAGTCAATTAAATTCTACAGAAACTTTAGGTTTTAGTCAACATATTTTCCATAGTAAAAAATATGGGTAAAATATTCTGGGTAATAGTTGGTTGACTTCTGGTTTAGAATTATGCTACATATAGCACATAAGTTTTATGTACTTTTTAAATCACATTACTTTTGTTACTATCTTCAGCTGTCTACAATGGTTTAGGTTAAAAGTTCTTTAAAGCATTTTTATTATGAGTGTTTCTTTACTCAGAGAAAGGTGAGAAATTCAAATGAACTTATTAGTATGTGAGACCATACACTTACATACATCTATATAAATATATATGTTTTCAATTTGAATTATTTCCTTCTGTCTTAAATACATAAGAGCCCAATTTATGCTACTTGCAGTTATTCTGCCGAACCTGTAACTTTCATTGTTAATCATTAATTAAAAGATTGACATAATTGTGTCATTTTTAATAAAAGTATGCTTATCCGTTTATCAGAGGAAAACTGAACAGAAGTTTTTGTAAACATTTTGTCCCACAAGATGTTCGATATGTTGCTATTGTTAGGTCGCTTAGACCTATAATTTTCTACTGGGTTATGTTTCCCCATCCTTCTTCATGACTCCTTTTAAAAATCTGTTTACTGTTAGACTGCACTGGATGTAGAAAAATAATGAAAATATGAAAGTAAAATATTTCCTATAAAATCTCAACTCCTGAGAGTAGTGCTAGCAGCCTACACAATATATTATAGTGGTATTTTCAAAATCAGCTAGGGATCATGTCAGAGACTTTATTTTAGTGTCTAACCTACACTACATTAGAAGGCTAGCCCGCACTAGCTCTCTCTAGACAATTTGGCTGCTGAAAAGAAGGACAACATGTGACCAAACAAAATATCTGCAATGGGGCCTTGATCAGTGCAGGAGACTCACACCTGTGTATTTCACTAGCTGTCTTTAAATCTCAATGTGACATGCTCTGCTCTAGGTGTCTAGCCCATGGGTGATTTAAGTTAGATGAAGCTAACCCTACTTCTAGTAACACCCAATGTGTTGCTCTCCTCACAGAGCCCAGAATTTGGTATTCTTGGTTCCTCAATCACTCTGAGAGTACAGGAAGAAGCGGACCATTAAGCTATTCTGTAGTTAGCAGGTGCTGCTGTAATATTTACAAGCAAGAGAAGCAGGTGTATTTTCTACTCTTAAATAGGAGGGGAGAAATGTTCCTCCATTTCTTTCTCCCTGGTGAACACCTGAGGCAGAAAAGTTTATTGTGTAAGTCTTTTTTTCTTTCAGAAAAAAAACCCCTCATCTAATTCCTCATGCTTAAAAGAAGGAATATAGAGTCTAAACACAAGGAAGGGTTTCAAGGCTGTGGAAGCCCAATTTCATGGTGTTCTTTATACTAACTCAGACATTATATCTCTGGGAGAGATTTCTGATGCACATCTATTTTATATTTTCAACTGGCTATTTTAAAACAAAGTTTATTGTGAAATCCATCCCAAAAGTTAACCTTTTCCTACTTGGGAGAAGCACTTAGGACAATGAATTTGGCTGTGAGATCTTGTGCCTTATGTTTCTCTTTGATCTGTCTTAGTTGCCCTTATGTTTCTGTTGGATATGTCTTCTTAGTTACAAACACGGAAAAGATACCCAAAAACCAGCAGCAATATGTGTCTAAATGAAGACCTGTTGTCACACTGGATGCTTGGGAAAAAGCAGAAAACCTAACTGATGAAGTGCTAAGTTCTAGGCTATCTGAATCATTATAAAAAACATAGAATGGTTTAGGGTTACAAGGGAACTTAGACATCATCTAGTTCCAACCCCTGCTTTCACTAGACAATCTGCTCAAAGCCTCATCCAACCCGGCCTTGAATGCTGCCAGGCATGGGGCATTCCCAGCTTCTCTGGGCAGTCTGTTCCAGTGCCCCACCACCCTCACAATAAAGAATTTCTTCCTAATGTCTCATCTCAATCTACTCCATTTCTGTTTATAGCCATTACCTTGTGTCCTAGCACTATGTGTCCTTGTCTCTCTTCAGCCTTCTTGTCGGTCCTCTTTAGGTATTTTCTTCTTCAAATTTTTTCTTCTCCCAACAATATTCTTGCCAGAGTATCAGGGTGGTTGAAGCACACCTATGGGCAGAGCAGAAATTAGCATATATTCATGACAATATGCCATGTACAGTAAATAATCTAACTGTAACACAGTTCAGGGATATGTATTCAAAGGAAGTTTGAAATATTTGGCTGTCAGTGAATTTCTTTTTACAGGTTATTAGCTCATCTCTAATATAAATACTTGCAGCTGGTAGCAGAGCTCTATTATGGTAGTGTGCTAGTTAATATCATTCAGGTAAATAAGGAAATTTCAGACTAAATATTTATGCCAGAAATTATGGTGCCATTTATATCCCTATTTTTAGCACACTGGAAACAATAATAAAAACCAGGATTTAACAGGCTTTAGTAGGTAAAGCCAGAAACAGGAAGGAGGGATTTTCATAAGAGGCCCTAATTTCCTTAAGGGAACCAATTTTTTTTTCCCGCCTTCTCACTGGTATAACTTTAGTAGCAGTACAGCCTATAGACTTGCAGAAAGCTTGACCTTGGATTTCTGCAACCAAAGACTGCCCCACCGCATTTTGCAGTAATCACTCTCATGCTAGGCGAGCTGCTCCATCCACTGCTCTCTCCTTTATGGGTAGTTACAGAGACCTTTACAACAAAACTGCTATTGCCTAAATTTCAGAAAGCTTCTGATTTCAGTATCCACTTCCTTGGTCATCTCTGATGAGTACCTGCAACAATGAAGTCAATGGAACTGATTTAATTAGATACTGGCACAAATGAAAGTGCTACAGCTTCTTCTACACATAAAAAGGGAAAGAAATGGGTATTCGGCACATTAAGATATTTACTGCAAGTGAGGAGAAAATTGCCTGTCCTTTTGCAATACTCTGTGTGATAATGAAAGTATTCTGTCTTTCTGATGTGAATGAAAAATATTTTGAAGTTGGTCCCTTTACATAAGCTGCAATTAAGTTCAAAAGGAGCTATAATTCAGATTCACACATTTGAAAACATCTTGCAAAAATGGGTGATTTCATTCGTTCAGAGAAGATGTGCATGGTGAAGTGTCAGTTTAAAGTAAATTTCATATTAGTTTGTGTACACATAAGAGAAGTTCAGAGAGGATTTTATATGCAAGGTAAAGCATCAATTTAAAATTACTTTCATCCTTGAAGACATGTGTTGCTGATTTTTGGAGGGGTAGAAACTCTATTCTCAAAATAGCTTGAAATCCTTATCAAGAAAGGATATTAGCAGCCTTCAATTTTAGCAAGTCTTTCCTCTGTCTTCTCCAGGTTTCCTTTATCATCTAACATTTGACCCATACTTATCAATATGTATTGTAAACTTTTAAAGCTTGTCAACAGAGAAAATACAGTTCTAATGTAGGTAGAGATAAATATAACCTCACAACTTGTTTCCCATGATCCACCCATGAGCAACTTGTTTGAGGTTTGTGGTTTCTTCCTCAGAGAAAGCTCCCTTATTGTCTTCAAAGAATGATTGATTCAGTGAGCTGAACTAAGGACAAGAAGTCACGGGAGAGGTCTCTGCCCCAGTATCATGGCCTGGAAGAATGATGATAGGTTATCATTTCCCTTTTGTTGCAATGAATTCAGTTCATGGATATGCTACGGATAAACATCTAACAGGAACCAATCCCTTTTAGAATTGCTCTCAGACCTGGCAGGCAGAGCAGTCCTTGATATTGTTGTGAACCATACAACAGAACAGAAAACCTGAGCTACATTTTAGTATCTTAGGTAATATTTGAAGAATATGTTGAAATGTCATTTATTCAGGGAGTTGTAGAATAGATGAACATTTTAGTTTTGATCTAGACTTTGATTAGCGAGCATTAATTGCCAGGAAAGCATACTATTTAAGGGGATTGAATAAATGTAAACCACAATTCCTTTATCTCTTTTCTTTTGGTTCTAGAAAGCATTGCTTTCTGCATGAAAAAAATCAGTCAAGCTTAGTAATTACTACAAATACACAAAAATGCATTAACATCATTATGCTTAAATTATGATCTGAATATCTGATCAGACAGACTTTTCCCACCTTGTTCTGCTTATTTTGTTTTTCCTATTTGATACTAGACTGGAAAACTGATATTTCCTTCTGTTTCTCCCACAGTAAGCTGCTTAGAACTGATTTGCAGCTCAATGCAGATGTGTTTTGAACCCATGATGAAATAGTGCTTTCTCAAACGTAGTTTAACATCTACATGAAGGCTGATGGCTGTGCTACAAATGAAAAAAGTACATGACTTAATGCAGCCTCCTGATCTTTGCCTTTACAATGCCCTTTTGTTCTATAAGTTTCCATGTGGGAAGATTAGGGGAGGTCAGTAAACAAAAATGTGTTTGCATGTCTTAAGAGATCTAAGTGCTCTGCCTGTAGAGTCAGCAACTTCCCATGGAGTTTCAAATAATCTGAAAGAGATGAGTTCCTTTCACAGCATGAAAATTCTGGCTGGGGCAATGGGTATTGTCTTCTGATTCCTTACAATCTCAGACTCACAGAAATGTGACTGGGCCACCTGGCTAGTGGGTGTTTTTGCCACTTTTGCTTCATCAAAACCAATCATCAAGTGCACGTACTATCTCTCATCATTCCAGGCAATGCATTTCCTTAACAATACATATTTCCTTAATAACACATATTTCCTTTAAGACTTCTAAAACAAAGCAAATGCTTTGTGACATATTCAGTGGCAGAAGAACTTTAGAACTGTGCAGAAATAAAGAAGAATTTGAAGGGTTGTGGAAAAGACATAAGATGTCAAGGATGCTGTCCACAGACTATAATTTGGCTTTAAATTTGGCTTTCTAATTTGGCTTTCTGGCTTTAAATTTTAAGGAGGATAGAGGCTATGGAAGAACATGCCATGGTTACATGGCTCACCTGTTCTCTTCTTAGGAAATTATGTTATGAAGCATCTTCTGAAACATGAAACTTTGTGCAGAAGAAAATTTATGTCTGATGCTGAAGCTTAGCCTTTGGCTAAAGTGAGAACTTTTTTTATCATAGATTGATAAAAGTAAAGGGTTAATTTGCTACCTGTACAGTCTCACACTATACACACTGCTAAGACAAGCAACTCTAAATAAAACAGAAGTCCAAAACCCACAGGCTTTTAAGGTCACTGAGATGAGCTGTAAGATACACAGTGATGTTCAGTTCATAACACAGAAGCTTTGCAAGGAATTTGAATCCTAATAACTGAGCTATTGATGTGACTGTTTATTCCAACCATTTACAAACATAGGGGATTATGCAATGCTCTGACATAATTTCTGCTAGCAGCTGGAAACCTCTGCTGAACATCTGCCTGAAGTGCTGTTCTCATAATTCATCTGCCAAAACTAGCAGAGTAAATTGAAATGAAATTCCGATTTTTATTTCTTTATCAAAACTTGTGTCCTCTTCCATGGCAAAACAGTTTTGTGTAAACTCTTTCAACAATTCTTTGTGCTAATTCTATAGCCTTTAGCTATGTTTTGCTTCATAAAATTGTAGAACACTGGAACACATGTGACTGCGTCACAAGATTCATGAAATCCATTTGCACTTGCAGTTATTTACATGTTGGCAGCTTGCTTTGAAATGATTGTGTGCTCTTCTCAGAAGCATGGACAATTTTAACCAGAGGCCTCAGTACTGAAAAGGCAGAAAAAATGGTGTGTGGACTAGTATATAATTTTAACTTTCATTAATTATGAAGGTGAAATAGGAAAGAAGTAGGCAAAATGTTTATCCCTTTCATTATACCTACAAGTATAAGTAGAAAAGCAAGGTAACTAAACGAAGGAAAGATTCCCTTTCCTGTAATATGAATTTGCTCTGATTATGTGTACTTTTAGATGATCTCCATTGATCTTGACCTGTATCCTGATTACAACATGAAATAGCATGAGAGGCAATTAAATTTTCTAGATGGAGAATGAAGACCTCTGGTTCTGAACGAATTCTAACTATGCCCTTAGGTCTTAGCTTTGGGTTTATTTTTTCTAATTTACGTCAAAATAGGTTAAAAGAGTTGAACTCTGGAACTGTCTGTTTCTGCTCACTGGCTTGAGCAGCTTGGACTGACTACTTCGGATTTGCACGTTTCTTTCATGCATATTCCTAAACTTGAAGCATCCTCTTCCAATGCTTAATCTCTTTATATTTTAGTTAAATTGTAAAATAGTGATTATTAGGGTATAAGTTCATTTTTGTGTGTGAAATTGTGTGTCAAAAAGTTAAACAAATCCATTCTAGGGGTAGCAAGTCCCACAAGAAATCGTTACCACTCAGATGTGAAGACATGGAGTGGGCAAAAGATTCAGGTCTTTACAACACCCACTTACTTTCTTTTGAAGAAAATAATAATAAAGGAAACAACTATAAGGCTTTCTGTGGTAGGAATGATTAATTTTATTATAATTAAATAAGATAGAATTGTCTATTTTTTATTTCTAAATGCTGTTATTTGCAGATTCAGTGAAATCTGTCTTTTGGAATTGATTCTGTCTTCATTTATCCTACCTTTAACAGAGAAGCTAGAGAAATTAAACTATATAAAATAGATATAAGTGACAGCAGAACTGGGATTGAGATTAACTCTGTGTTTCTGTGATCTGACATACACCTCTCCCTCCACTGGTGGCAAATGACACTTTTGGTCACAGGAAAAGAGACATATGCGGTATATCAGAAGATAAGACTCCATTATTAACTGATAAGAATGTCCAGCTCTGTGCAATAGATTTTATATATATCCTGACCCAGTTGCTTTTTTAAGTAAGTCCTTATTTTAGAGGTCTTGTAAAGTTTACTCTGTCTCCCAAATAAGCCATTAGGTCATCAGGATCCATAATTTATTAAAGTACATTTTGTGAACAGGGAGTTCATCCGTGAGGATATTGTGTTTCCCAAGGAAGTTAGGAAGAAATTTGCCAAAAAGGAACTAAGGTTAAATTTTTAACAGATCCATCTGTTTCTCTTGAGTTCCTCTAATAGACATTTCTGAACAGATGTGAGATGGAAACAGGAAAAAAACTTCCAGTGAAATGCTGAAGTGAAGGGTACCAACAGTAGCACCAGGACCAGTAGTGAGCTGCATCTCTAAAATGAAAACTGCTTCTACTAGAATGAAAAAAAGCCCCAAATCCTAGTACCCAGTAGGCTAATGCACTAAAATGCAAAAGCCAGATGCACAAGAGGATTCAACCCTTATAACTATTTTGTGTTCAAGATTCTCAATTCCCACACCTTAGCAGCTACCTCATTCTCCTGTTACATTCTGGACCTCCTGGATTGTTGTTTTGGAAATGCTAGGCATCTCCCAGGGCATACCCAGAGTGTGTCCTACAGCTGTCCTTGATGAGTAAGTCTCTCCTACTATCTGCTCATATTGTATGTTATGCTTAGTACAGAAACTGGTTTGTGCAAAAGCATTCAGTCTTCATTCGCCTTTTTACTCAGTAACAGACTCATTGTAGTGTTTACCTGAGCTGTTAGAGCTTCTGCATGAGTCAATCTGGACACAGCATCTCTAAAACTTGGAATAGAAAAAGGCTTGTGAGTGCTGATAGGGGGGAACAGGGTCTCTTTAGGTCTTCAGCTGGATCTGTTTTTCTTCACATGGCAGTATTAAACAGGCATTGAGCCAAAGAAGCACTGAGAAGTACTTTGGAACCTACTGACAGAGAAACTCAGCTGGCAGTGGGAGGGCCTGTTTAAAAGTGCCTAGTCCAGCCAGACAATTTTTACTGAGTGAAATATGCTCAACTGAAATGAACTTGAGTTCTGGGTCTCTGACAACACCAGGGTCAGATCTTCTGGGTAAGGTATCAGAGCTGGCAGGAAGCACAAAAGAAAGTTTCATTTTAATTTCTTCACATAGCACATTCTTCACACTTATCTAGTGAATATTAGGCTTCTGGGAGAATTGGAGAAGGCATCATAATTTCTTTCTACGATGCTGAATCGGTTTATTAGAGAAGGCCATATTAGGCATATGTCTTTGAAAGATTTCACACCACAAAACCCAAACACAAACAATTGTTTAACTTAATAGCAATCTGTTTTGTAGAATCTGTTTTGCCTTTCATCCCAGTATTTGTTATTGGCCAATATGATAGCTTACATTACTGTCTTCTCTGGGAAATCACCTTGTGTTGTAACCCAGGTAAATGTTAGAGCTCTGGGTCATGCTAAGCAGGAAGATGCATGGAATAGGGGGGGCTGCAGTCCTTTTGGGGCATGGCTCCTGAGTGGTTAAAAGGGAAATGCTGTAGTCCCATTTCTCAGGGCTACTTTCAGAGAGGTTTTGAGCACACACTCTTTGGGCACCATGCTGTGAGCTCAAAGTGCTTGGTCAGTTGTAGGTACTGCTGCAGTCTTGCAGACAGTAGTTCTTAGCGAAAAACACAGGGTTAGAACAACTACTGAACTGCACCATAATAATTACATGCTTAATGGGGCCTTAAATCCCCTATTGTATTACAGCTGGGGTGTTTTAATGGGAAATAGGTAATGTCTCCAACTGCCTTCCAACAGCTGACAATAGGGTGTAATTTCATAACTAGCCTAAGTTAATACATGTCCCCACTGCAGCTTATGATGACTAGCATTGCCTTTCCCTTAATGCTAGTCACATATTGTAGCTCTTCTATGCCAGCAACTGTGTGACTTCATGGACATTTTGATCGCTCCCTGATTTGACCCTGGGTTAAATTTCAATCAAACTTCCTTATCCAGCTGCCAAAAGCTTATTTAATCATTTGGGCAGTATGGTGGAAAAGGATGGGATGTATGTCTGGAGTGACAAGGTGTGCAAAGGCTGGTTTCCCACCAGATGTATTCCCTTATGTAAAAGCTTTTGCTTCTGCAGTGAGGATAAAATGATGATACAGCATACTGCAGGCAGTCTCAGAATCAAACACTGACTCAGCAGAAATCCCATGTGTGATGCCCAAAATCTGTATTTCTTGAGATGGGAATACTACATGAAGAAAACATCAAAGAATCTTATCCATTTCTCAAAGTATTTGATATGATAGCCCTTGGAATAGAAGAAAAATCACTTTTGGTTATCTTTCAACCTCAGTAAATTCAAACAAGAAGACAGAATATCAAATACACTTTATCTTGTATACACAGTGGAACATGCCAGCTAATAACAAGAAACAGATCATGACCCTAGAGTAACTCACCTCATTTAGAGATAATGGAATACAATCATATATAAACAATTTGAAATTCAAGTGCAATGCAGACTTTGCCTGTGATGCTTAAGAGCAGATTAGATTTATAAGGCCATTTGGAGCAACCTTTGCTGCATATAATTTTGAATGGCTCAGCAGCATTAGAAATGCTTGACAGTGTAAGTACTAAAATATTATTGCTACTTGTAACCAAGCACCTTGTCTGAATTTTATAGCAACTTCCTACTTATCCAAATATTTATTGAGGTTGGATTTTACAACCATTCTGTATGAAGTTGCTAAGATAAAGTTAGCTCAAGAAATTACAAATTCAAATTCTTTGCTCATCTTTTGTCCTATGGCTACAGTCCTGTGCACTCATTACTTGAAATTGGTTAATTTTAGGATCACAGGGTGAAATATACACCAGATCTGTGTGGATTGTGTTGTAAGTAAAATCAGTGTCATTTTTTGTCATAAAAAATTTTGAATGGCAGAATGGTGGTAAGCGTGGGAAGTTCTGAAAAGTGAACTGTACTGCTGATATACCTTTGCAGCACTGCAACCAGATAAGCTTGGAAATTGTTTTGAAAATAATGTAATGATAACCACTTGTTTGGAAAATAAATTATCTATTATTTGAGTGCCTTGTTTTCACTACATTGACGTATTTTCTACATGCTTTTCATCCTAACCTTATTTGTCCACTGACTGGTTCAATCTTGCTTTGGTTACTAATGATTGAGGAGGGGAATGGAATCTATTTGACAGTTTTTCAGAAACTAAATTAACTGATTATTGAAAAAGTAGGTATTTGGACTACAGATTCTTCATCTACAGATGTCAGTTCTATGACCATGTATTTCTCTAGTGCACTCTAAAATCCAGTCTTCGTATTAATATATTAATAGCAATGGCAGAAGTCATGTCTTTGTCACGGGCTACTACTGTTCTTCTTCCTGTCTGTCCCTGTAAAGTTGACTCTGCAGCAGCAGTACCAAAGCAAAATCATTATTCAGAATTCTCTAAGAGTGTACAAGTCTCCTCACTGTATAGAGAAAGAACTGTACTGCTAGGAAGAGAGTAAGTTGATCAAAATAATGTTTCCACTACTATACAAGTATCCAAGTGATGTAAAAATAGCAGAGACAGAATTTTGGGTAAGAAATGTAGGTGGAAAATAAATAGTTTTACACATTTTCAAAAATTGTGGATGGTGCCAAAATATTGATGTTCATTCCAACCTGACTTTAATGATCAATAATCATGAAAAGAGAAAAGGAAGGACAGCTTCCCAACAATTGTGGAAGAACTTCTAATAACCTAGCAGCTACTGGCCTTTTAAGTACCTGCTGAATGCAGTGATATGTACAAGCTATAATATATACATATTATCTAGCTATCTATAGCTTGGGTCACATTGAGAAAGTGTGCATCTACTTTCCTGTGTTTGTGTGTGTAAGAAAAAGGAAGACAAAAGAAAAAGAGAGAGAAAAGACTGAGGAGAATTCTTCCATAAACTTATTCATTTTCCCTTCAAAACAAAGAGTCAACTGTCCTTTAAATGTTTTAGGTACAACTTACGAATATATATTATCCAGCCTATCAGTTTCTCCAGGGACACCCAAGTTATTTTATTTTTACTGGTATGTTAGGTAATATCAAAAACAGTGTAACAAATGAGAATACTCTTGCAGTACCAGTTGAATCCCTTGACACAAATTTCTTCTGGCATGGTAGTTCTAACTAGCACATGAATGGAAAGCAGATATACCCGTACACAGCCTAGTGAAACTCACCCAAATAAGTCAACATGGTGCAACAGAAAAATTAACTGATGAAAAGACACTTTTAAAGACGTTTTAAGATTTTATTGTACAGGATTTGCAATACTTAATAAGTTTGTTCACATGCTCTGCTTTTCAGAGGAATCTGAGTTGCTTCAGGGGGAAGAGAGCCTGAGTTCCTGTATAGGACCAGTGCTTTGGTCTGTATGGTAACACGGTCAACATCTGAAGCAAGTAAGGTCAATTAATGACTTCTGCTAAGAAGTGGAGTCCAAGGCACTGCCTGCTTGTTTAAAAACTGTAGGAAAAACACATCTGGAAGTCTGCAATAAGAGAGGAACTAGCCACTATTTGCTCTGAGGGCTGTCAGGAACTCTTCCTGTCTTTCCCTTCTCTTACATTGTTTTTGTCTGAGTTGCCAGTTGGATGAGCAGGGTAATTAGGAGTGACACGCAGCCTGTGAATGCAGCCAAGTCCTGAAATCTGCTGCTGTTCGTGTCATGGCAAGAGGACACAGTCAGACAAGGAAAGTTATTTCCTGCACTTAATATCTGATCAGTCATTTGAAATGTAAACATGATTGAAGGAATAACAACTGCCAGAAATAAATGTACCAGAAGAGAATGGCCCTGCTTCTGGTTTGGTAACCAGCTACTATTCTTAGAAGCCTTAAAGCTTAAAAAAATTTCAAATAACACATTTATAATAATTAACTTGGGGGAATATGAGGTTTGAAAATTCTCTATAAACATTGAAAGTAATGTAAGCTGTCATGATTGCTAGCACCTGCAATTTTGCTAGCTGATTCGGCTACAAATTCTATCCAGATCCTTGTCAATGGCTTGCTCTTTGATATATCACTAAATCATTTATATCAGCCACAACTTTTGGCATTCTCTGCTAAAGAATAAAGTTATGATTTACATGAAATCCCCTAGCAAGGTATTCAGAAAAATCCTCATTCAGCTTTTAATGTAAACTAACAAAAACTAACTGAAAGTATGGGATTTGTTTCACTCGCATGGGATGTTTAACTATGAACTAGTTACTGTGAACGTTTTCTTTTTTTCTTTTTTTCAGTAGATGTGGGAAATAAGTGTTTTTAAAGTGATTTTTCTGATCTTAGATGTTTATTTTAGAATAAAATTGATCGGTCTCATGAGGTTTCTTTCTAATGAATTGTAAGAGTTCAGTCTAATTATGAGGTATTTTGAGCTTCTTGAGAAGAACCTGACTCAAATGAGTCTTGTCAGAAAAGGGAACAAGGAATCAACTTCTCTGTTCTTAAATCCCACTTAAAATCCCTTTAAAAGTCATAGAATCACAATAATAGAGTTCACCATTTCAGTAGAAGAGCAGTATTGGAAAATGCCATCATTCTCTTGCCATGCACTCTTGTGCTGTGTAATCCCTATCTTGAACTGATTAAACTTCTTCTCAAACAAAGATGAAAGGGAAGAATGAGAAGATTCCCATACAAGGGAATCTCAGGAGGTTTAACAAGAACAACTGCAAGGTGCTGCAACCCCTCCTATCAACACAGGCTGGAGGTTGAACAGATGGAGAGCAGCCCTGCCAAGCAGGACTTGTCGATGCTGGTGGGTGAGAGGCTGGATGTGAGTCCAATCTTAATCAGTTCTGAATGTGTCTTAAAGATCTATGGAGACAGAGTATTCTCAGTTTATTGCCTGCTCATTGGCACAACGTTTGGAGACAAAATATGATCCTCTATTAACCCTGAGGTTTAGCTCAAGTCAAGCTAAAGATCTGGCAGTATGCTACAAAGAGACAAGAAAGCCAGGATTTTAAAAGCTGACCTCAGGAATCAATAACACTGATACTTGATATTTTTCTCTCTGTTTTCATTGAAGCCAAGATTATATATTGTCAGAGCCTGAGAAGAGGGCAAAAGAATTCTATTGTAAAAAAGGGACTCCTTCATTAAGAGAGATTGGCTCAGTCAGTGTGCAATTTTTTTCTCTAGTAAAATCTGAATTCCTCGTGGTACTTGGAACATTCTTTATAGAAAAATCACATCAATTTTATTGAGTCATGATTATATAAAAGGATCTGGTGGCTTTAAACATAAGTAAGGGTAGTCAATATTTGGGGACTTGCCAGAATTATTATTCAAACAAAGGACTATTCTTTAATAAAGTACCATGAACAGGAGTGTCCAATTAATCCACAGAAATAATGTTAACAACATAATTGAGTGCAATAAGACACAAAATCTGGCAACACACAAGTAAATGGCAGCTGCACAGTTGTTTTAAGTTACCCTAGCTCACTTTGCTGCTGATGCCACTCATTTTCTGTTGGATTCTGGTGTGTAGGATTCTTAAGGCATGAAGGACAAAACCAAAGAGCAAAATACAAATTGGCTATGAGAAACTAGATTCTCCTTGAATCTGCTGTTCATATAGACTCTATTTTCCCAGGATGTCTCACTGGGTGAGTTTTAAGGCTGTAGAAGAGTTAACCAGATGCACACCTGACCACACAGACAGAACACCAAAAGGTCTGGTTAGTTCTGTGGCTACCTGAGATAACCACTCAGAGCTCACAAGGGGTATTTTTTGCTTCATGTATGAGATGTAGTCAAGTTTATGATCAGACACTTCATGTCTGGCCAGAAAGACCTGTCTATTTTTCTTTTCTTCTGTCTTTCTTGATGGCCTTTATTAACTCCCTGTTAATTTTTTTTTACCAAAGCTTTTCATCCATCACCTTCTTTTTGGACGAGTCCCTTACAACACAACAATATGACATATTCTGCTTACTGAAGTTTATAGAAATCTGTGGAAATCTTGGCTCTTTCAGATTGAATCCAATTTCTACTGAAGCTTGAGTCAACAACTTCCATAGATTTGGTGTAGCTGGTCAAATGCAGATTTAGATGACTTTATTTCAAGCCTTGGAAAGGTCACAGGCAGTATCTGTAGAAGCAGTAGAAATCACAGGTTTTTCCATTGGATAAAAGAAAATGGATGGTTGGTTGCTGCCATATTGGAGTTCTTGTGCAATTAGATGGAGAGAAGAGGGAAAAATGTACACCTATGCCAGAAAAGTAAAAAGTGAGGGTGGAAGAAGAGAGATAAAGGACAACAATGGTGAAAGTGCAGGAAAAATAAAGACAAAAATGATTGCAGGGAAGAATGAATAATATTGATGGCACTGCGAAGGTGTCCAGGACAGGTAGGAATTGTGCCAGTGAACTTCATACAATAAAACTGTGCAACGAGGAAGTAGGCCCATTATGGATAATGAGAGACAGATCCACTGAGATCCTCCAGCTGCTTCTCACCATATCATTGATGCAAAGCAGATGGACCTTTATCTGGAGCAGGTAATTATGGCAGCTTTAGAGCACCTTTGTGTCACTGGTGCAAATCAACTCTTGGCTTCTCGTTTCTCTTCATGACTTTTGGGGATGGCACAAACCATCCAAGTTTTGATGTTACCATCCAAAAAATAACCAAAAATAACTTCACAATATTGCAACTGGTTAATGCATGGTTGACTCTTATTTTGTGGTTCATTTTTATCTTTCACCAAATGACCACAGATCTCATGTGAGAAAGGCATAGAAGGAGGGAGATACGAACTATTTAAGAACAATTAGATGTGTACTGTTTTATAAAACAGTAACATGAAGGAGACCTTCAGGTGAAATTTTATCTAAGAATTATCACCAGTATTTGGAGTGTGGAGCACTTGGAAGCAACCCAAGTAACTGGCCTTTAGAAAGATTTGGTTTTGTTGTTTTATTGAATTACTGTTGCAAATATTCTAGTTTAAATACTTGTTATTTATTTAACCATATTTATTTTAAACTTCCAATCTAGAATCATATTCTCAAGCCAAGGTCCTTGTGAGGTAATTTCCCTGTCAGGAAGTCCTGAGCTAATCCTAATCATCAAACAAAACTGCAGTACTGAGAGCCTGGAGAAGAGAATGCAACTTTGGAAAACGTTTCCTTGAGCAATTAGCTGAGAAACTGCCATGGAAAGTTCTCATCTCTGTTAAGTTTCCTTGACCCCATCTTCTCACTCCAGATGTTCTGTCATGTTTGCTCTGACTGCATCTGCACTGCTAAGCACAAGAGGGCCAGGAAATGAGTTCAAGCGCTTTACCCCACTGTGCATCTGCTAGGCTGCACTCTGCTCTGCTCAAACAAGGCAGATCGTGCCAACTTTCCAAGATGAATCTGCTCTACCAGGATCTGCTCCTTAGCAGGGGATGTACGTCAATTGATGCCACTTAGATCAGAACACAGACTTGGTCTCTGTATGTTATTTATTTATCTGTACAGCTGGAACTTGGGAGATCAAGATGCACCTGGAGAAGTATGATGTGGATAAACATATCAGAACAGAAAGACAGAACATGATCTTTTCTTGTATTGTCTACCATCCAAAGATAAGCATAAAATAGCATATCTGGCAGCACTCGTTTCAGACCCATACACTTTAAACCCTTTCACCTCCAACTGGGGTGGAGCCTTTTTGGAGATGGAGAGAGAGAGACAATGAAAGAGATTAAGCAACAAGTAGGAAAAAAGACTCTTTTCCAGAAACCATTGCTGATTTTTTGGCCCTGATCCAACTAAGAGACAGCAATTTCCTTATGTTTTCCATCTTTACTTCTAAAAATGGGTGGATGCAAAAAATGGCCTTGGGATTCTTACAGGATTCACCATCAAATTCCTTGAGTTATAGTTGTAAGCCCTTCAATTCCACTAATACATCAAGGAGCCTGAGGGGTTTAATTGTCTAATACATCCAGATTGCTTATTCTTCATTTCAGGGAAAACTGGAAGATCCAAAATGCTTTAAATATTAACTATTTTTATGACCATTTACCAAAAGTTTACATATCTGATGTGTCAAACCAGGGGTCATTTAGTGATAAAACAATGCCACAGCCTTGGAAGGAAGGAGAGAAAAGCAGCTTCTCCATCTCTTCACCTTCATGCAGTAACTGTCTCCATACACCATACTGCAATTAACTCTTGTGTCTTTGTTGCAGTCAGCAGGAACTGGTACCAATATTTTGATGAGAAGCAAGACTGTAAATCTATGGGGATGAAGTCATATGAGACAGGCAGAGGCTGTGTAACAGCTTACTGCCGCAGAGAGGAACTGTCCTGTTTCCTCCTCAATAGCTTTTCCACTTATTTCTCATTCTCATCTGCTGACTCCTTCCCTCCTCTTTCACCAGCTCTCAGCCACGTCTGTCCCTTGGGCTCCATGTCTTCTAGCAAATTATGTTTGCCCTGGACTGTACTCTGGCACAGAGACCAGCTGGAAAGAAACACCACCCCCCCATCCATCACATTCTTGAATCTTCCAGCAGTTGGTGGCCCATATACAAGCTGCCTATGTGGAATGTCCATGATGGTTTTGCAGCTGTTCCTAGGAATTGTTGGAAGAGAAGTAGTTAACCTGGGCCAAAACCGTACTGGGTCATTAAAATAATTTACTGTAGACAGCACAAACAATCCAGTTCCAGTGCCTTGGAGTGGTACTGTTCACTGTTTAATATTGCTGTGACTCAGGGACATGGATCCTCTTAGTGACTTAGTAGAAAACCAGCTCAACCAAAATGGAAGAAAAAGCTTTTTGCCATCAACCCTTTAGGTATCAGACCACAGAGATGGGACAGGGAACAGGGTATAATTCCAGGAACAGAGAGGGAGAGATGGAAAGAAAGGACAAGACAGAATTCTTCAATGACAATTTTTATATGTCTTGTCTAACTCTACCCTCCTTCACAGTATCATCAGAAATGTATGCATATAATTTCAGATGTGTACATTTAAATATGTACAGAGGAGGACTCTGCAGCAATGCTGACTAAAGAGATTTGCAGTACAGTGCCAACAATCCGATGCCATTTCTCCTGAGGTTTCTACCCCTTTGGGTCTGCCATCTAATTTGAATTTGTTAGAAATTCCAAAGTTCTTTTTCCAAGGAGTCCCACTGTTAAGACAGTAATCTAATGCATTTTGCTTTAAAAGGACTAGTGAGAGCTCAAACACACAGTTTAAATGGCAGATAGGAAGAGGTGATAACATTTACTAAGACAAGCAAATGGAGATGACCCTCCTGTAACCTCTTACTGTGACATATCTGCATCCAAAAGAGAGTAGCACACAGCTTTCAGAAAGGTTTGTACTCTTCCCTCTGAGTCAACACTTCGGCATTCAGCAGCGGTGCCACTGCATCAGCACAGGCAGCTCCTGTCCTGGGACACAGATGTTCAGCTGGACTGAGGAAATGCTGCAAAAACAATCTTGCATACCTGCATAAAAAGAGTTGTTTGGGCTTTTTTAATATCTACCCCCTCCTTGCATCCTCAGTTTTTTACTCTAGGTCACCATAGGATCACTTCTGAATCTGGCATTGCTTATGGGTCTCTGGGTCGGGAAGGTCTTTGTCATGCCGCAGGGTGATCCAAACGCCCCTTATAAAACTGTTCCCAATTATAGATATATTCCATGTGTTTTAAAATAAACTTTCTGTCCTAGTACAAATATAACTAATAAGAAAAAACCCAAAATCTTTGAGGTTCTCAGTGTTCTGGGGAAACACTTCACAAGGATTAATTTGTACTATGTACTGTTTAAAATTTCTTGCCAGCTAATTTTTACTGGAATCTGTGCTCAGTCATTCCATTTCATGTTTAACATTTCCTCTAGAATGTGGATATAAAGATTCTCACTCCATAACTACTCTTTAATTTTTCTTCTCCAGTAAGAGACTTTGTTTTTTTCCAAGATTAGTGTGGAGGGATTTTTTTGTTTGTTTGCTTGTTTGTTTGTTTAGTTTGTTTTTGGCTTTTTTCTTTCCTTTATTTTTTTCCTTTCATGACAGATTGCAGATCTAAGGCTAGTAAATTAATTTGTGGAAGTCTAGAGTATAGAAGCCTCGAGATTTGACATTTTGGGGTGAACCTGTGAAACATATTTTGCTTAGCAGGATAAATCATGCAAGTCTTAACAGAATTAAAAGAACCTTTCAGGCACACATGCTCAAGTCTCATTAAAGAAGCATCCCCATGCCATTTTGAAGCACCTCTTAATTTCCATTCATAAGATCTCTGCCCTTGTTTAACCAACTGTTCTAGTTCAAATTTTGCTAGTAATTGCGATTGGAGGTAGAAGTTCTCCCGAGTTACAAATTTGCATAATTTTGGGGGAATATTTTTCATTGTACAATTGTAAAAAAGCAGGAAGCTTCCTTTATGTGCATGTTCAAAGTGCAAAGAATAATTTTTGCTAATTGAAAACTATAAACATTTTCTATTGTAAATAAAAGTATCTATTTTAGTTTTATACTTTGCTGCTTTGACAAAACAT
>PYHW01010678.1:3886365-3906685 GCA_013186435.1 Turdus rufiventris
GAAGGAAGGAAGGAAGGAAGGAAGGAAGGAAGGAAGGAAGGAAGGAAGGAAGGAAGGAAGGAAGGAAGGAAGGAAGGAAGGAAAAGTCCCCACCCTGCTCTGAATCAAATCCCAAAAACATTTTTACTTCATTGAAGTGGGACATTTCAGCAATTTTAAAGGCATTTTCTGTTTCAAATTGTAAAGGAAATCAGCATAACCATATAAAAATTCCATTCTGACAAGAATGCTCTTCAATGGTTTCTAGATCTCAGTGAAGCAGGTTTTTAATATACCATTTCTTCTGGTCTAATAAAGCATCTGTTTCTCAGAAGATGCTAAGCAAGCTAGAGTTCTCTTTGAGTGTGATCCTAGGATCATTGTTTTCCAGATGAATTTGGACAATAAAGGCTCTAAATGCTACCTGCTTAGCTTCCTGAATTAGCAAAGATGCATGGGTACTTTTATGCAAAACGACCTCAGTGGACCACTTTGAATTGTTTAGGTTAACTGATAAGAAGAAGCTAAGGGTCTTTAATTAAGGGAATCATTTCTGTGAATTTCAAGTGGCAGCAAGAATAGAGAGGAGTAAATAGTACTTAATGGCATGAGAAGCTTGGAGCCATGGGAATCCCTAGGTGTGAAAAGCAAGGAAAAACAATCCCCCCAATAGGGAATACCTTTAACAGGTGAACCTTAGAGGAATAGACTATTCAACCACCTACAAAAGAGACAGACAAGGCAATGACAGGCAGATTAGGTGGTGTCACCTGTGCAGTTTAGGGAAACAAGGTTGGAGGAAGTGGAAATAATTTAAATTTGTGAATATGAGAGAGATGTGCAAATTTATGAGGATCTCACTTTGTTATGCTGATGATGCAAAGAGAGGACATTTTATTAGCATGAGACTCCTCAAAGAGAATCAAAGTGATTTAAATAACCATTAGTCCGCTGAGTTCCTATTTATATTCAAAAGGAAGCATCTCATCTAGCTTTATTTCAAAACAGGACGTTTCACACTTCTTAATTATCTGTGAATTATAAAGCATCCATGTCCTCTTCCTCTGCAAAATGCACAACAGCCGGTGTATTCCACCAAAATTGATAACATATTGCTGAGTGGATGTCCTTGCAAACATCTGCACAGGAAGAACGCTACTTTATCAAGGATAGGTGCTGTGGCAGATTTTTTATTAACTATTGAGTCTGAAGGGCATCTGTTATAATGAACCAGCTCTCGTGAATCAGCTTTAGTGAGTGACCTTTCATTTGTCAGAATAAGGCAGGCTAGATTTCACATGTTGCTCATGTCTTAGGTCTGGGCCATAAGAACTTTTTTCTGACTTTTAATAATCTTGGCTAAACTTTGATTTGTATTTTCACTTGTTGCCTAAATGTAGGATTTGAGGTATGAAAACCAGAATCTAACAAGAAAAGAATAAAGCATATATTGGTCCTTCTAAACCCAAATTTCAACACAAAACTAGTTAAAAAATCTAAAGTATTGTTATATCAACAGCTATTATATAGCAAATACATAATGTATGGAGGTCAACTAAAATGTAAGTTATTGAGCATGTACCTGTCAACAGAGCAACCTCCTATTTCTGAAATCAAGTTGTGATTTTTTTTCTTGATCCCCTCACCATCTGACTTCTGTACTTTCATCTCCCTGTTAAGTTATTTCAGTTTAAGGGGTTAATTTTTATCAGACAGGCAAGTCTGATTAAAATTTGAATTTGATTCCATTTACAGAAGTCCAGGCTTCTGGAAAATGAATGCTTGGCAACATATGTTTATTGATATCATCAATTCATAAACAACACTGGAATTTTAGATATGTCAGACCCTTGGTTTGAAAAGCAATGTGCTTTTGTAAATGCTGGAAAATACAGTTCAACAACCACAGGGACATGTTTAATTTTAGTGCAAGATTCTTATTGCTGTGTTATCTTTTGGCACAAACTATTTTTGAAATTATGGAAGATATACTATCTTTAGGAAAAATAAAATTGAATTCCTGTATTACATGACACAATGCAGAACATAAGCAGCTCAATTAAAATGCCAATTGTTTTTTAAAGGGCTTTAACTTAAAATGTAATAGGAGTTGCATTTCTTTTTTTCTAGTACCTTTTCTTCCTTGAAAAAACTTAACATGTTGCAGCTTGCTTTATTTGCAGATGCTTTCATGCTACCTTACATACATAATATTTCATAATCAAGAGCTATAGTAATTTTTGGGCAGAATTCTGAGCATGAGAATGGGGAATCATGATGAGATGTAAGAGTCACAAGGAGCAGAGCAGCAGAAAAATGGAGATATTTCATTTGAGTTAGTGTACCCATATTCCTGGTCTGACAAAGAAAAAAAAGATAGTTTATTTAAGTCTGTTCTCTAATAGGTGAGGATGTATGGGGGAAAGTGGGAGTTGGGTAATGTAGGCTGGAGATAAACTGAATTGATAGGAGAAGGTAAAGGCAGGAAGAATCACTGAGGAGAGGTTATATTTAGGGCTCATGACTGTGGGCCCTGATCAGCAGTTTTCACCCTCCTTGATACCTTGTAGAAAGAGATGGAGTTTGCTCAGATTTTGTCTATCGCCTTCTTTTCTCTGAGACCAAGATGAAGTTCTGCATTTGTGACAGATTAGCTGAGGCAGAAAGGATATTTTCCTTTGCAGACAGGGAGTCTAGTTTAATGTTCTGACAATCTAGAAGTCAAAAATAGTGTGGTCAAATTCAGAGAGTTCCACTGTACATCAATTGGCAACTGGGAAGAGGTTAAAGAAAAGCAGGCAGAAGACATCAGCTATGGATCCCTATTACAGAA
Source organism: Turdus rufiventris (assembly GCA_013186435.1). Lineage (NCBI taxonomy): Eukaryota > Metazoa > Chordata > Aves > Passeriformes > Turdidae > Turdus > Turdus rufiventris. The sequence continues at coordinate 3,889,178 of PYHW01010678.1, forward strand.
CACTGAACTTCTCTACCTGTGCTGTGATGACAGAAATCTCTCACAGGACTTGACTTGCCCATCGTGGGGAAAAGGATGACTGGGTGCCAGGAGCAGCCTGGGATCAATGTGGGATAGGAATTTATTGGAGGAGCAACGGTGAGTAAGAGTAGTGATAAAGTTTGTCTGATGTGCTGCCCAGTGTTTCCAAGAGGGTTAATAAAATTGCACATTACTTAAATGATGATTTGTGCATCATGTCCTTCCTCGTGCAGGCCTGTGAGAGCACACTTCACTTCTCCACAGAGAGACTGTGCAGGGCACTTGAGAGCAGTGAAGAAGCAGCCTGTGCTATTCGATTGCTTTTAGAATAACACACTTAACCACTGGTGTAGTGTTTGGAGCACTGAGAATGATTAATTTGGATAATGAAGGAAAGATTCTTGGTCCCTTCTCTGCAAAATTATCTTTTATAGTCAAGCCTTTAAAAATAAGAGTGCAAGTGACGCGAGCTGTAATATCCATTATCTAAACAAAGAGATACACAACTAAAATGTGTATTAGGATTATTTGAAATGTTGATTAATGACAGTAATTTTGAGTGGATATACAAAGCTAACTTTCTTTTCTTGAGTAAGAACTCTTAAATTTGCAACTCTCATGGCTTTCTTTCTGAAGAAAAACCAAATTAAACTCAACAAGCTGCCCCCCTTTTTAGGGTGTGTGTGTGTTTCCCTGCAGTTTTCTTTCAGTTCCCTTTTTATGTGTCATTTTCTTTGACTGAAGAGGTTTGGGCAGCCTTTCATTTAATTTTCCCTTTTTAGTGACTGACTGCATTTGTGTGGCTAATTTTGTCATCAGGAGGATGACCTGGTGAAACACCTTCTGGTTGCTTGAAGGTGAGGTCACTGCAGAGTTCAGTAATGCTTCCTAATCATACTGCTCTTAAGGCACACCTAGAAGGTCAACATTGTGTAAAACAGCTTTCAGCAACCTACATAGTAGACACCTGAGAGGGTGTATTTACTATAAACTCTAAATTATTTAGGGAATTGGACCGTGTGGATTATCTATTTCTCTAACTAAATCAGAATTTCAGATGTGTCTGTCTCTTAAAGGACCCTCAGTGTTGAAATTCAGTTCTTGCCTACCCGAGTCCATCTTTTTTTCTTATTGTTCTGTTTCTGTAGGGTAATTTGTTTTTTTAAATTTGTAGTTATTTTAGGACCTCAGATGTAAGTAAGAGTTCATCATATGCTAAACCAGAATTTATCGCACACTCATTAAAATCACAGTATGCTTGTTTACTGCCTCTGTGGTGGAATATAGCATTTGTTGTTTGTGTTCATCTGTTAACCTCTGCTGTCTCTCTGTTTCCTAGATCTTAGGAAACTGCAACTGTAAGCCTAAGAAGAAAGCTGTAATTTCCTCAAATTTAGGAAAACATATCAGTACAATTTAAATTTTTGTTCTGAACTCCTTCTGCAAGTGTACCTAATTCAAACCTGTCCATATTTGACAGTAAAGCTAAACTTGAACTAACCATGTTAAGAACAGAACAAGCATTTGAGAAAGAGCTTCGTGGGCTTTCCTTTGAAATAGTTCTTCTGTTCCATAGTGATGTCATGAATTACAAGCATAATTGCAAATTTCTGAATAAGTCAACTAGATGGCTACACGTATATTTTGGATGCAGTTATTTGTTTGTGAAGTTGAAAGACCTGCATTTTGTAGAAGAGGATCATGAAGTAATCCTTCAACTGAATTTTTTTTTGCCTCTGAATTTATGAGTATTGCTAAAGAATGCAAAATATGACAAGGATACAGAAAGATTTTCATATAGAGATAAAAACATATCTCCTGGACAGATATGAGAAAAATAATCAAACAATTCTCATGAGATTCTTATTTTAAGTCCTCATCATTACTCAGGATTTTATTCATCTGTCAATGGAGTCAACTCACATACATAATTCTAGTTGCTGGTACATGCATATTTTAAGAAAGAGGATGAATTAAGGTGATAAGCAATGTTTGTGCCTTAGCAGCATTCTCTATTTTGCAATCACTGGACAAGATAAGAAGTGAGATAAAATCTGTCTTTCCTTACAAAAAACCCCACAAAATATTGCAATAGAGATGTCCCATTCTGCCCTGTATGCTTATTTTGTGGGGTTTTGGGTCTTCTTTTATAATTTTTATTTTAATGTGTTTTGGGGTGGGGGGGCAGGGTGTGGCTTGTTTGAAATTCAGTAAAATCATGTATTATGTGATGGAGATCTCTTCTATGAAACAAGTTTATTACTGCTTTAGCTTGATTTATAAGGCCCTTCTGAGGAATTAGCCGAGGATAAGAGATACTGAGCTGGCTTTGGGAATCTAACATTCTTTTATCAGTGTTTATATTCAGGGCTGAAAAACAAACAGAAGAAATTTGTTGGAATTTGCTCTATCAGATTTCTGATATACCAACCTGCCAAGGGATTGAATGCAAGTAGCCACAAACAGATCCTACTGTTCATTTATTCTAAGCACTGAAGATGAGCAGACATAGAAAACTTTCAAGCTGTGCAAAACCACAACCTCAGAGGTGGTGACAATTACGTGAGAGCATTTTTAGAGAATGTGCAACTTGTAAGTATTGTTTGTGCATGGGTAGGGCATGAGTTTTAGTGTAGGAATTGGGGAAATGTACTATGTGGACTGTTGTGCCCTGACAGCTCAAAAGAAATTCTAGTGGCTGAATTAGAAAATAATTGTATTCTGGAAGCTTGGCTGATTTGAAGGTTTCCTAATTGCTATAGTAGAAATGGGAAAGAAGAAAGAAATTTACTTTGGCTGAGTAAAAGTTGTTTAATGCATGTGACTTTTTATAAAAAATCTTTTTACTTCTGGGTGAAGTAGATATTTTAATGGGATCTTTGGGATGCTGGGCTGTTCTGAGGCTAATCATTTTGATAGGACACTAATGGCAAGGACACTAACGATTGTCAATCATACATAAGGTAAACATAAACAAAATAGTATTTAAGCTGACTAAATTAATTGTGGTACTTATGACTACTTAGGACCATGTCAATTTGAAAAGAATATGCAAGTCATATAGTTTCGATTATAAAAAGACAAGTTTAAAGAAAGCTTTTTTGATCCTTCTCAAAGACAAAACACGAATCGAGCTACCATAACCTTTCAGGCCAAGAGGTGCTAAGTGGAAGAAGAATAACAAACAGTTGATATGACTTTATTTTGTAAGAATGCATCTTCAAGTCTAGAAATACAGCAGTGCAACTTTTCTCTGCTGATTTCTGTCTGAACAAAACTTTTACTTCCTAGAATATTTTCAGCATGACAAATCACAAGGAACTTCAGGAAAAGTAGCAAATTCTAATTAGAAGTGATCTAGTCTGACAACCAAACAATGGTAAATTGGATAGGAGAACAGAGTTTTGCACAGTTTACTGACCAAAATTAATTGCACAGCCCACAGCAAGAGCTCTTTTTCTCTTCAAAGTGCTTATTTCAACACCTTTCTACTTTCCTTTCTAACAGAATTTGTCTCTTTTATTCTTTCTTAAATGGGAGAATTATTGTTGTGAGAGATTCTTGCTCTACTTAGTTTTATGCTGTTTTACCAAGTGAAGCAATAAATTTGGTGCTGTGGTGCTGTTTAGTCTGTGGCTTAATGAAATATAATCTATTTTTATCCCTGCCAGAATATCACAAGAAGATAAATGTGTACTGATATTTTACTCTGAAAGGGTTAACAACCCCAATCACGTTCCCATTTATCAATGAAATTGGTTACAGAGGATTGTTCTTTACTGTCCATCTTAACCAAAGGTACTCTGGCTACACCTTCTGGCAGTCATATTGTTGCAGCTATTCTTTTGTGACTGCTTTGTTTTATTAATTTTCTCCTGGAACTTTCTTGAACTGATTTCAGTGTCCCTTTGAGTTCCTGTGTGTGCCATGATCAATTAAAGGGAAAAATGAGAAACAGAACTTTTGGTAGCTTTTTAATTTTTCTCTTGTTTGCTGTGTGAGGTTGCAAGTTGCAAAGGAAGCACTTGTTTATCGGAGCATTAAGCAGATCATTGTTTATATTCACATGAGAAGAGCGAGGCTGAGGTATTAAGGTAATGGAGGAGATTTGAGTGCCTGTCCAAATTTTGGTTCAAGGGAGTTATATTCTAAATTTGAGCTGGTCTTGGAATCTTATGAGCAGTAAAATAAATCCTTAAACTTTTTCTTGAGCTATACAAAATCAGTGTTGCTGCCCACTGGATTGTTTCCATGGGCTACAGCTGAGGGAAGCTTAGCCTAAGACATAAGCTGTTAACACAGCTTGGTCTGCTTGCCAAAGCACAGTCAGCAAGTGTCATTTGAAATCTCCAAAGGTGCTAGGAATTTCACTGTGGGGTGGGCAGAACTGATGTGGCAGCTGAGGGTCAAGTGGGATCTTTGATGGATCAGGATGATAATGTGTGCTAATCAGTCCTATAACCCAGTCTGGTGAAAGCATCTCCATGTTCAGAAATAGCATATGCAGAAATACTGTGTTAATAGGAAACTTGTGCATGCAGCTTTCACTTTCAACATAATATATTCATTTAGCCTTAAAACAGTATTTACAAGCAACACAAAGATAAATCCTTAATATGTATATACATATTGTTCTGTATCCTTAGAAAATCCCTTTTTTTTTTGAGGCTTCAGGGACATAACATTTTCCACAATTTTGATTAATCCTGCATTTGCTTATGAAGATAAAAAAAAGCCAGCAAGAAACTTCATTTATTTCCTGCATTCTGCTTTCCTTGTCATATTGAGGTAAACTCCTATAGCTATTGCAATCAGTATCAACAGAGTAAAAATGGCCATAACATAATATGATCTACTTTCTGGCTAATCTTTTATTTCTTTAAAACCAAAGCTGATTTCATTTTTATGAGCAGTCACACTGAAAGAGCCCCAAAGACATATATTATCTATGTACCTTTCCCTAGGTTAAATTTAGCTGAAGTTGCCTGTAACCATCATCTAATTACTGAGTTGCCCAAACTAGAAACTTGTTATTGTTTGCTTTGTGTGGGGAAAGCATACATTCCATGTGCCACATATCATTGGGAATTCCTAAAAAGTTTGTGAAAAATGAGCACAGAGACTGTGTGGTTAATTTGAAATTAGTCAGTTCTGGAGTACTGGATCCTCCTTTTTTATCACATTTCTTCTAACAGTGATAATTAACTTTATAAGGAAGTAATAGAGATACTTTTTTTTTTTTTAAGAACAAACCTATTTATTCTTTTTTTTTTTTTTTATGTGATAGTAAAATGGTTATATTTGAATTCCAGACAATTGTGACAAGCAACTGAGTAAAACTGTGCAGCTTCTTTCATGCTTCTATTATTCCATGCATCTCAAGTAACCAAAGAAATATTTCAGCTCAGTAGTAACTGATTCTGTTATCAGCTTTCTGTATAAGAGGGTGTTTAAGGAAAATGAAGCAAATGTTAAAAATAATACATGTAGAAAAAATGTGTTCAGTATTATGTGTACTTTCATCTTGGAGATGGTTTATATTTCATTTTGAGGAATTACACAGAGACTGCTTTATTAGGAGCTGCATCTACTTGCGTTGTGTAAACTCCCACATATTGCTGTTTCACTGTTTTTAAATATTGCAAATACAAAACAGTGATTACCTCCTGGTATTACTTTTTTATCTTTTTTACAACTGAAGGATCTTAAAATGAGAAAAAATAGGTGGGTTTTTTTAATGGGAGGCTATTAATTTATTATTCTATGCTCATTTTTTATGGCAATCATAATTACTTGCCTGCGCCACAGCAAGGCTGCTGTAATCTCAACTATTTTGCTAATGCCCTCAAAACTTTTGATATTAATACAGATCAAAACTGGCACTGTCTCTTTTCTCCTTTTTTTCAGAAATGAGCACTTTCTTCCCAGGTTCTAGTTCTGTTTATGCCCATTATACTGTGCCTACAAAATGGATAGCATTTATTGAAACCAGCAAGGCACTGATTCACATCAGGAAAACAGGAGCCGTTTCTTCAGCTCTTCACAATCCTTTCATAAGGCTGCTGTAGAAGCTGAAAGTTTGGAAGGGTTGGAAAAGGGGTTGTCTGAGTGGCTAAAAGAAAAATACTTTAGGCACAACACCTCTGGCTTAAACATCATGAGTCAGAAATTGTTGCTCTGTCAAAGTATCCAGGGAAGAATTTACATTGGCCACTTTCAGTTGGGATAGATGGATTTTTTTAGTCTAAGCTATTTCAGACAATAATCTTCCTGAAGCTATTTTCTGGATGAGTGCTGTTGTACAAATGTGGGTGCTACTGCAACCAGCAGGTGTACTTACAAATTTTATATCCTGTTCACTCAGGTGCCTATGCTCTGGAAAACATTTTTGGCTGCCAGACAACAGCTGAGGGACTCAACAGTGTTTCATGCAGTTCAGCCCAAGAGATTAGGCACTTACTCAGATTTTCTTACCATAAGCCAAACTCATGACTGGGTGTGTAGATAAAGGTTTTTTCTCCCATCAGCTGTGCAGGATGCTCCCAGCTTTCTGCTACTAATCCACAGCCCAGCTCCCTTGTTTTTGTATTGGATGAAGCTAAAATTGGAAATTACTGAATTTTCTTGGTCATGCCTTGAGCACCAGAAAGTATGTATGTTGTTAGAGAACCACATGCATATCCTCAGCACAGCTTCTTGTCACAGGGATGACAGTCCCCATTTTGTTGGTCAGGAACCTGAGAGCAGATTTTGGGCAGCATGCCCAGGGACCTGCACAAAGTCTGCGTCAGAGCCAGGATACTTTGCACTGAACTTGTTGTAATTTAGGGGTTATATCAATAGTGATGGTGATCTGGAGAGTTAACACAAAAGTACAACCTGGGAGTCAGGTCTGAGTTTGAGCTGATAAGAGCATGAAGCAGCCTGGCCCATGTGTTATGTATTTTGGGAAGACTCTTCCCGTAACTGCTCGAGTGATTGTGCTGAACAATGTGCTACCATCCATTACTATTCTTATCTCTGCTACCACTTATCCTAATACTGAGTCATCTATTGTACCTCAAGTGGATTTTATTAAGTGTACCATATTTTATATTCTACGTGATGGCATTGGCTCACTTTCTATAATCTTTTGTTGGAGTTTCCTGGACTGCAAACCACAGCCAAAACTTTCTCATGCTGGGAAATCAAATATAAACTGACGTAGTATAAGAAAGAAGCAATTATACCTAATTGGATTTCTTAATCAGAAATGGGGAAAAATAAATCACCAAAATAATACATTTTTGAGAGGTTCTATCCTAATGTAATTAAAAAAAAAATCTGTTCCCAATACCACTCTAAACCAAATCCACAGATTTTTAATCTGGTTGGATACTGTGTATATAGATTTTCTTAGCCAAGTACATCTTCACTCTGTCTTCTGATTAAACAAAAATTCTCTAAGCATTAACTGCAAAAACTTAGAGTATTTGTAGACTCTCAGGAAGTTATTTCAAAAATACTTCCCCCCCGCCCCCCAACAGGAATTACTGTATTTTTTGTTGTTGGTAGTAGACTTCTCTTCCTTGGAACAATATAGTGTGAATCTCATAAAAATTCTTCTTTTCAAGTATTTTGGGACACAAGTTCAGTCAGTAGCATAATTTTGGAGGTAAATGAGCTGTTTAGAGTTTCAACTGCTATGTATTCTTGCCATGATTCCACCCTTTGAAATAGTTTGGATAGCCATAATGTTAAAATTCTGCCATCTAATTCTTTGCTTGCTATTTAGGCTTTATTTTAAGGCAGCTCTTTGCAGCATAAAGTTAGAACTGAAGTAATCCTTTGGAGATCTGCAGGTGGTATTAATCTTGCCACACTCTAAGTAGGAAGACAGCAGGGTCTAGAGGTAAGACAAGGGTTTAGGTTTACACTAGATCTAATGGAGGAGACCTAATACATCAAGTTAGAGAGATTAGAGAGTGATTAATTTAACCATGTTGCTCTTATTCCTTCATTTCTGCTGGGAATGTGCCCTGTCGGGAAATCAGTATGGTCCAACATGGCAGTAAGCAGGGAGTTACTGTAACCAGATTTTTCTGTTATCACTAAATCAGTGAATTTAACCTACACTGGTAATAAATGCAGCATTTTCACAGAAAAATATCTCTATGCACTGCTTCCTATATATGATAAATGTACTGGATTGATTGAAATGAGAATGTTCTCTGTCTTCCCCAGTATTTCACTAGAGGAAGGTTTAGCGTCTAAAATATTTAGAGTTTAAACTAAAATCCAGCTTACTTCAGTCCTAGAAACTTAACTATGACAATTTTTCCAAAGGATAAGTATATTCTCTATCTTTCTTCTGTAGTGCACTGAAATTCATTTCCAGTTGTAAAAGCCATTATAAACAATCTGCAAAACCACAATGTGTGGTGACAGCCATATTTATCTCAGTGTGAAATTCAGGAATAATCTTTCTAGTTTCTGTAGATGTGGGAGATGAAAAGATAGAACAGTCCTGGCTAAGTTTCAGAACAACCTGGATGTTTCATGTTAATTTGTTCCTTTTGTTATGGTTGCTGTTTGTTAAATTATTATTTCCTCCACCGAATTTTATGATAATAGGTTTAGAAACCTAGCTTCATTGCTCATCTCCTTCTCTATATACCAACGAGTAAGAAATGGACCCAGGTGGAGGAAATTGTGATAACAAATGGTGTTATGTTAAGTCATAATACCCAAGAAGCATAAATTTCTCCCTGCTACCAAACCTAGGCTGATTGAGACGAAAAATACGAAGAAACTGATTCTTAACATCAGATTGAAGAATAATTCTCGGTTTGTTTGAATTTTTTGGTGTGTGGTGCTTTTTTGGTCAGACATCTAGGACAAAAGAAGACAAAACTCAGATCTATTGCTTGTTGGAGCCTCAAACTGTTGGTTTGATTTAATTAAAATACTTATGCTTCCTATTTTTAGGATGAAAGCACAGCCTTAAGATATCTGAGTCTGGCAGACTCAGCTGTATTGTTCTGAGGATCGGTATTGGTCCAGCTCTATTATGTGAAGTCTTTTAGCACTGAAAAAGTAGTGCTTATTTCAAAACATGAAGACTGTGATACTCCTAGATTTCATGCAAAAGATAATGCATTTCTAAACAAAACCTTCCCCTTGGGTATTTATATACATTGATGGAATGGCCCCTGAAATGTCTCTTCCTCAGGCTGAACAGTCCAGGCTCTCTCAGCCTGTCCTCGCAGAAGAGCTGGTCCAGGCCCTTCAACACCTTGGTGGTCCTTAGTGCACCTGTGTCTCTCTTGTAGTGGGGAGTCCAGACCTGGACACAGTACCACAGTGCTCCAGGAAAATCCACGCATGTTCCTCTCACAGAAAAATAATTGCAAAGGTGAAAGTTTTATAGATTATAAAAAGCAAACTGAGCCTCCAGAGAGTCTGGGGGATTTTATTGCACAAGAGATCTCTGCTCTCATTCCTGGTGGACCAAGCTACCACATTGTTCACAGTGTGAGACACAGGCATTCAGTTTTCAAAAGAATTCCTTCTCAGTTGTTTATAGAGCCTACATGCCTATGGAAATCTTCTGAACCACCCTGCCAGTCTTGGGGAATCTGAATTACCCTGACAGCTCTATTAAAGCACTCCAGTGCCTAAGTGGAGGACATAGAGGAGATAACACTGCTTTAAAATTTTATCAGTCATTGAAGTATTGCACCTCATTTGGATCATTCATATTCAAGAAAAATGAAATCAAGCCAGAAGAAGTGCAAATATAGTGTGTAGGTTATTTGGCAGTGTGGGACCAGTAAGACGTGGTTCTTTCTGCTTAATGAAATGAGAGTTGAGAGGAGATAATACTTCTGATAGTAAAATTTGAGGTGAGGAGAAGAAATATTTACATGCCTGGCATGTAAGTTCAATAAATAAATATAGACTGGCTATGAATAATTTAGGAGTAGAAATTAGAAGATTTCTCTCAACCTGGAAAGAAATAATTTAAGAAAATGTAAGAAAAACTGAATAGGTTAAAGATGGAAGGTGCTGCATTTACAGAAAATAAATAAAAATCTTGCTTCCCATTGTAGGAGAGGAAAAGGCTTGATTATCTAGGAATATCTTTCACTTTGATGTTCCCATCTCTATTTTTTATCATCCTTTGTAATGCCTCAGATTTTCCCATGAACTCACTAGATGGAATTTTCCATAGCCTAGCAAGGTACAGAAGTGCGTTTTGCATAATTATTGATGATGACTATTCTCTAGAATATGTCTGTTTACTTAATTTGGGTAGTAAAAGTACAGGTAACACATTCTTGGCCAGAGTTGAGTAACAACCCATGATTTTTCCTTGTGGTACATTACTTTTGCCTTTAATTTTTCCCTCATGTGGGAAAAGGAGAGACAGAATCTAAAAATTTCCCTTCAGCTCTGTGCATATATTTCAGTTTGCAATAAAATCCATTTTTTCTTCAGTTGATTTAAATGAGGCCGAAGTTTTAGCAGCTGTTTTCGAAGTGCACCCCCACCGAAGATGGAATGTATTCACTTGTTCTCAATAATACATATGTAGTTCAGAAATTATAATCTAAGCTGTTTCGTGTACTGCTTTGTGCCTTATTATTACTTCTGCACTGGAGCTCAGAAACCAAATATTTGCGAATATAATTCTTACTTGGCTAATTTATAAAAGCAGAGGTTTTCTGGAAACGTGATAAAAACCATATCTGCTTATTTAGGGTGGAGGACTTTTCTCAAAGACTTCTATCTCTTCAAAAGAGCTTTTTTTTCCTTTTAGAGATTTTCATATCAGCAGAGGCCAATAACCCCTAGATCTTTTTATGATTGAAAGGATGTTTGTTTTTGGAAAACTTTTCTGCCAACCAGTGATTTTCTGGTTTCATGATGTCCAGGTTCCTGTTTTTTTTCAGATTATGGTGCCCCAGAGTCACACTGTGCTTTTTCTCTTGATGAAATATTGTGAGAAACAGAAATGGTGCATGTATATCTAGCAACCTGGGAAAGGTGAAAAAAAAAAAAAAGTGTTCTTGAGGCATTTGTGGCATGAGAAAGGAGAATTTTTTCAAGAAGCATAGCCTGTACTCACTGAGGTATTGTCATGCAGTGTCTTTTCACTGCAGCTGACTGAAACAAGACACAGCTGTTAAGTCATGGGCTTTCAAAATTCTTGAAGCTGTTTCCGCATTTGCTTTGTTACAGGCATATTGAGATGCACAGGTAGGTTATACAGGAGTATACATATGTAAGAAAAGAGGAAATAATGAACATTTTTTAAAGCAATGTTCATAGAACCAGAGTATCACATGATCACATGTTGAAAAAGACTCTTGATATCACTGAGTCCAACCCTAAAAATTATGAAATGTTAAATCAGCTCAAATTGTAATAAATAGCTTCAACTGGAAAAAGAGTAGACCCTCAAAAAATCAAGATGCCTGAATTATTCTAGCTCTATGTGTGCCGAAATCTTTGTGACAGGTTTTCACAAAAAAACTCTGGGGCAGTAATCTCAGCTTTGCCATTCAGACCCTTGCATCCAGCTTACACCACAAGTATTTAAACAACAAGCAATTTGCCTGTGTTTCAGTCTGAGTGGCTCTTCTCTTGCTGCTCCATTGCCATTTGATAACATTTTTTTTTTTCTGGTTTGTCATTCCAAATTGCTTTGCACATTTTTGGTTTTGTCACATAAATGTAGTTCCTCTGTCATAGTTACAGAATGAACAAAGATTTTCAGTGTATTTTTGTAATGCTTCATTTCTCTTAGAGCATATGCTGAATAAATAATAGATCACCTGTAATGATATTAATATGTGCCAAAAGACAGTATTACACAGCAAAGCTTATTTTTCCTTAGTCTTGGCAATGTTAAGACAGACAGCTCAAGTTTAAGAGATGAGTGAACCTTTACTTTTTATAGACATCCACTTCTATTTTCCTGTGTTTTGGACTTTCTTTGAGGAGTTAAAAAGGAACCTTTTATTCTTTATTAAGTGTAAGTGAATTGATGAATGATCAAAAAAGAAAATTAATGATTTATCAACCCTAAACTTAATGCAACTTGTGTGTTGCATTATGGGCATTGTAGTTATCATTTGAAAGCAGAAGGATTTCACCACTGCCTCAAGAAGATAAAATGCAGTTATTACTGAAGAACAAAAGCTTATTAGTCACAATACAAATGTACCACAAAAGGATAAACCACAAAAGGATAACCTAGACACCTAATCAGAATGTGATATCACCTAAAGGTTTTCAATCTTCCTTTTATTCAGTTATTGCTACTATATGATTGAAGTTAGGAAATTTCCACAAGACTCTTTTGTCTTCTTGTGAAAGGAGTTTCAGCCCTTATCAGTGATGTATGTGAGGAATTACGGAATAAACCATTATGGGGAAGCAAATATTTAATGTATAAACAAGCTAGTTGGACACATTAATTGCAGTGATAATGCTCAAGTTCAGGTTCCCGTTTCCCACTAGTCGTTGGGATGCAGCAGATTGAAGGGCTAAACAGCTCCCTTTGCTGGCAACAAGCAAGAAATGCAGTTTGTGTGCACTGCCCCATATCAGGTTTCAATTAGCATCACAGGCAGCATGTCCTGGCTCCTCTTTCAGTTATGAGATTGTAGAACTTCTCAGCAGTTCACGAACTGCAAGGAAAAGTATAAATAGACCATCATAGGAATCAAGACAACAAATTTAACTAGTGTAAAAATACTAAATGAAATTAAGATTGAACCCAAATCACAAATAGAAATCAAAAAATTACTCTGTATAGCAAAGGCAATATAAGAATGCCTGACAAAGGTAGTTTCTCTAATGTACACTAAACAACAAAAAGCTAGGCTGTACCTTGCCCCCTTACCAGGAGCCTTAACCAGGCCCACAACACTCCCCTGAAGCCTTTCCTGAATGCCAAAGGCTGAATCTCTAAGCCTCAAAGGTGAGTTCAATCCCCAACCCTGGCCTGAATGCAAGTCCCGAAGCAGAAGTCCTAATGAGAAGCCTAAAGCCTTAGTCACCCTAACCCAAGGTCTTCAGACCCTCACTCTAGGCCTGAAGTCCAAGAGTGTTTTAAATGCCTTAGCTACCCTCTGGGCATTTCTACTCTCCCCTGTTATGCTTCTAATCCATTTGCTGTGTGTTGTGCTCAGATCCTTTGGTGAGGCAATGGGTGGTGCAGGAGACTGGGGCTGGTGTGTAGCAGGTCCTTTTATCTTCATGTTCCTTGTTTCTTAACTGGTCCAACATAGTTTCCTCCATGAACCATAGTCCTTTAGAGTCACACTTCCTCCTGATTCTTCTCTCTCTCCCTGTCCAGTCTGATATTTGTCTACAGCCCTTGCTCAGGTTCTCCAGCTCTCAGGCTGCCAACTGTTGTCATTTTTCCTTCTTTTACACCCCTCCTCTCTGACATTTTCTAATGTGTTTTCTGCTTTACCATAATCGTTTCTTTTCTTGTCGCTTACCTAAGCTCTCTTTGCAGAGGCTGCAGAACTCCTCTAATTCTGTCACACAATGCATTCAGTGTGGAGTTGGCACGGGCTGTGTCTGGCACAGCACTGTCCATGACTTCCTCCCACACAGGTCAACCTTCCAGGCCATCATGAACACAAAATCCAACCACTCATCCTCTGCCCTACCAAAGCCCCTTATGGAGTCTGGGGAGCAGGGAGGTCATGGGATGGAAGAGGGAGATGCACATTAGAGGGAAAGCACTTCGTTGTTTACTGTGAGGGGCCCTCTGTAAAAGCAACTGAATGTCCATGGGATGGAGGCTGGGCAGGAGGGAGCTCAGCCAGCAGAACAGCAGAGAAGAGATGGGAATGTGTTTGGAACAGAGATGGAGGCATGCCCTTTGCTCAGCCCTCGCCCTAGGTCCAAGCACAATCCCACAGAGCTTGTAAAACCCTTAGCCCTGCCTCTAATTCTTAACCCAGTGACTTTTCCTAGCTCATAACCTCAAAGCATATACCCAAATCCTGAAACTCAGTACTTGCCTAGGTTGTGTTTTTGTCATTATGTGCAACCATTAACACTAAATGTTTCATTATGTTTTTTCTAGATATTTTTGAAAGGTTTTCTCAGGAAAAAATACTTCTCTTGAGTGCAGAGACAAAAATTATATGAGTCAAGTGATGCTGCTTGTGGCTTTCATATGATTCTAAGTAAAGAAAAACTATTTCATATGAAGTCTTTCTCAAGGTGCAGAAAGATATAAAAAACCATATAATAAAAGTTAGCCAAAAATTTTATTAGGCTTTTTTTTTTTTTAATGTTTTCCAAAATATCATAGAGGGCAGGAAAATCAAAGAACTAATTCTGTTTGAATCCATCATACTGTTATAAGCTAGGAAGATATTTAGAGGTATAAATTGTGTAAAGTTGTGGTTTTCCAGTTATATCAAGTTCTATGATTACAGAGCACTCATTCTTTTCATTAGGCTGTCATCTTACAACCTTGGTGGATTTGAATTTATGATTGGAGCTCTGTATCACAAGTTCTACTGTTAACAGGAGGCTGTTGCCTCTTCATACTGTGCTTCTTGGAAGAGAAATCCAGAAGGGACTGTCAAATAACCACGATTCAAGAGGGTCCTGAGATGCAGAATATATCTCAGATATATTGCTGTTCCCTCCTTAACTCTGTGCTAAATCCATTATTTTCCTATTGTTGGACAGAAGATACTTGTCTAGAAGGAATTTTGGCATAAGCTATAGCAAACATTTATCTCCCCTTGTGACCTTTTAAAGTGGGGTGTATAAGGGAATTTACAGTTCTTGTGTTGTCAGGTTCCAAGCAGCTTGTGCTATGCCAAACACTTTTTCTACTCACACACTTCCTTTCAGTGCTGATAAAAATATTTCAGGACCATATTATGGTTTGAAAATTAGTCCAGCAGATTTTGATTGAAAATAGGATTTAAATACAAAATAGTGGCTAAAAATCAATTTACACATTCCTTATTACCTGACATTTCAAGTTGTATAATGTATGGACTCATAACCTAAAACAAAGTGAAAGTGTCTAAAAATTACATCTTCACATTCCAATTATTTAAACAAAATCAAATTATCTTCCATTTCCTTACTGACCTAACCTGAGATCCTTCAACATTCATATCTTCCTATATAATCACTAATCATGCTTTCTTTTTTGGTAGAAGTTCCCTCTTTGTTTAGTCTTTCACTGATTTTTTTTCTGGAGCCTAAAATTTGCACTTTAGATGCTTCTGCCTAACTTAAGTGGAAGCTGGAGGCAGGTGAGAACACTTAGCAATGTCCAGATGGCACTGAGTCAAATATGGAGCACTCACCAAGCATTGTCTCTCCAGTCAGTGAACTCAGGACCTGCTATCAGTGGTTTAGTTCATTTTAGCTGAAGTGTACACATTCAAGATGACCAAAAATTTTGCCCTCCTTGCTGATCACCAAGCTTTTGGGTACATCAGGCTTACAAAAATAAGAGTTTATTTTTGCACATAGGAAGCCTCATAGCATGTCCTGAATGCCTGTGACTACCTAACAGGTAAATAATTTATTGTTTTTTGACTTTCCTCCCTTTTTGGCATCACCCTTATGTTACAAAGCGTATTTCATTTTTTGAAAGTGAGAAAGCACAGGGAGAAGCTTTAACTATTGAGAACCAAGTATTAAGGTCAATTCTTGTGAATTCAGGCTATGCATTCAGGCAACTGTAGAATTCTGTTAGTAAATTTTGCCCTTGAGATTTTCCTGAGTTGGCTCATGGCTGCCTGCAGTTAGATCAGCTGAGGTTGGTGTTAATATAAGCTGATCTCCTTAGGCTCCTTTCATAGTCACTGAAGACAAATAGACATCTTCAGGCATACCTTGGCTGCAGATTTAGGATAGGATAAATTGCCTGTGGCAGTAATTATTCTTCCTTGATGACTGACAAGGGAATGGAGGATGATAAAGTCAGACTAACTGTGAGACACCTAAGCTGGATCTGAGGAACATTTATGCTGCTTTTAAGCTTTCCCTGCTTAAGCCATTCATCAGGTTTTCAGGCTAAGGGACAAATGTTTCTGATGGAGCTTTCCTAACCATCAAGAGCAGTGTGCATTTTGTGTTAAGCTTAGTTAAGGTAGTGATCCATATTTTATCAATGACCATATTTTAATGGGTAAGATATTTATTATTTTACAGCTATTATTATTATTATTATTATTATTATTATTATTATTATTATTATTATTATTATTATTATTATTATTTATTAGCTAGAAACTGCTAGTTTGTGTCTTGTATATTGCTTGCCTAGCACTGGCATGTCCTGTCTGTGACTTTTCCCAATACTTCAGTGTTCCATTGGCTTGTGTTCATGCACTCACAATTAACTGAATATTTGTGGCATGTGTTGTCCTGCAGCCCCAATTCAATTTTCTGATGTGCTGTTGCTAGCACTGTATTTTCGTTAACTCTTTTTTGCAATAGTGTATACCCCTTCCTTCCAAAGAGGATTGTTTTGGAATTGACTGCTGTGCCACTAGATGGCAATATTAGGTAAACCACAATTTTAAGTTACACAGACCCTACCCTAAAGGCACATCCGTATCAAGACAAAGGGAAACACGTTTCAGGAGAAATATTGCTTTATTTCTGCTCAGCATGTACTGCTGGAGATCTGTCATGTCATATGATGGCGCTTAAGCATAAGATACTCACTTTTCCTTGGGGAAGTGGGATTCCTTGTGATCATGTTTTTATTAGGTGCAAATTATCCTTTTGTGTTTTGTCCTTTCTTGCTTGTCAGTTATGTTTTGCGTGTAACTCTTTTTAACCTCTTCATATGTGGAAGCTCTTTAATTCAACTTAGTGTATTTTAGTTTATTCTGGGTTTGATCTCTCTTTCTATTTTACACATGAATTAAAATTCTGCTGAGTAAAGTCAATTGCCCAGTGTGGCCTGATGGTTGTTGATCTTTGAAAAGTATTTATGGAATTGTGAGAGAAGACACAAATAGCCTTTCCTAATGGTCTGTCTGTGCTGTACTGTAGAAAGTAATTTAACAGTGTCATTTTTCTGCTGCTATTTTTGCTAGGTTTTTTGTTTGGTTGATTGGTTTGATTTGGGTTTTTGTTTTAAATGTTGCAGTTTAACAAAGCTTAACTGTGAGGAGGTGTCATTCTTTATTTTTTTTGTTGCTCTTCTCCGATCTTGATCTAATTTTTTTAGAAATATATACGTTGATTTTTTTCTTGTTTGTTTCTTTGTCACTTTTATATAAATTCCATTGTCTCTCTGTGTCTCTTGTCTGCCCTTTCTCATGGGCTTCTGCCTACCAAAACCTTGACTCCTGAATACTAGCCAATTTATCAAGAATCTCCTCAGGCTCACCAGCTCTTTATAGACATCTCCCATGTAGATATGCACAGGCATAGGGAAGCTAAGAAATAAGCAGAGAAACTATTCTGTGAAGAAGAAAAGTGGATGAG
>PYHW01010678.1:3920092-3979651 GCA_013186435.1 Turdus rufiventris
GGTGCGGCTTATTTAAGGACAAAAAACGAAATGTTTGCCAATACCCAGAGATGCGGCTTATAGTCCGTGCTGCTTATATTTGTGAAATTACTGTAATTTTTGGTTCATTCTTTCCTATCAGTTTCTGTATCACACTGTATGCGGGAACAAATATGGCAAGTGGGACTGTACATCTGTTGGTGTCATCTGTAGCAATGACTGCTATCAGCAGAAATGCTAAAGCAATAACCTTGGGTGATAGGTTTGTGGGCTGAAGAACTTGGCTTTCTGTTACCAAGCTGATGCTCATGTTGTCATCAACTCCAGGCTGTAGTCAGGTCAAATGGCAGGCCAACAAATAATCAAAATAATGCATATGGACCCTTCTCCACAACAGCTACTAACTTGAATTTGGTTTTGGTTAGTAAATCTCTCTTCCAGAGATTTGAATTATGATACAGCACTGTCATTGTCCAAGGAACTGATGAATATCTCCATATTGTGATGTGAAATAGAGGGAACAGAGGCATCAGAGGTTTTTGCATGAGGTATCAGATCTATAAACTGCTGATATTTAGTATGTTCTGCTGGATCAGGCTGTTGCTGTGGGTTGTCAATGAATATGGCCAGACAGGATATTCATTGCAGGTAAAGAGAACATAGCTTGGCATGCCCAGATATCTGAAAGGAGGATTACTTTTCAGTTATGTGTTGCAATGCTTTGAAAAACTATTCAATGCATTTATGAAAGTGGTGTGAGGCAAACAAATGTGCCTTCTGGTGTCTGATTTTAGGAATTCACCAAATTGAACAGAGTCAAGGAGTACTGTCCATACTGTT
This sequence comes from Turdus rufiventris, assembly GCA_013186435.1. Taxonomy (NCBI): domain Eukaryota; kingdom Metazoa; phylum Chordata; class Aves; order Passeriformes; family Turdidae; genus Turdus; species Turdus rufiventris. The sequence goes on from PYHW01010678.1 coordinate 3,920,912, forward strand.
GAGTCAGTGAAGTGGTGGCAGAAGAGCTTTTGCCTGTGCCAAGTACCATTTTTCCCAGAGAGTTCCCACCTTGACAGCTGGTGAGGATAAGGGATCATTCCTAGCACACAAGCTGAGCACTGTTTTGCATGGCAAAAGCAGTTCATGTGTATGCAGGGAGGCAGCTCCCTGTCAGCTGGGCACTTGCAGGCACCTTCTGTAGCGCAGACATTGCCTCGGGTTACAAACTCACACCCTCATTTTGCGCTTCTCTGTACGCTCAGCAAACGTTTATCCCCTGCCCATCCATCGTGCAGGTGACAGCTCCCAATCAAATGTCAGCTATTTAACAAAGCAAGGATTCTTAGCTGTGAGGAAAGGCAAGCTGAATTTGGCTCCCTTCTTATTAGATATTTTTAATATGGCATCACAGTCAACCTTTCAAGTAAGAGGCACTGTGACACTGGAACTAAAAAGTGGCAGCAACTCCCATGCTGCAAGGTTGCATGCAGCAGCAATAGAACACACTGCTTTGTGTCAACCACAGTATCAAAAATCCTTGAACTGAATTGCTTAGAAGATGAACGCCTCAAATTTAAAAACATTACCTAAGCGTATTGCTGTTTTGAACCCCTTCTGGGGTGCCTCACATAAAGATCTCTGCTTATTTCTGAAGGGGAAAGGAACAGGTTGACCAATATTTCTGAAAACTGTCCTTTTTTGAGGTATCTGAGGATAGGAGAAGAATCATGCAGCCAAAATAAGAAGTTAGTTTAAAAAAAAAAAGGGATAAAATTCTATTAAATGCTTAGAAAGAATCAACACATTATAGCTGGTGTTTTGAGAGTTTGTGATTATAACAGGGATAAAAAAATTGAAAAGGAAAAAAAATGTAATGAAACTCACAGGACAGCATGAAACAGGCTATAAAAGAAGCATCAATATCATAGATTGCTGTCTTAAAGCATTCTTTAACACATTTTCTATTTAAAAGAAAGTTCAAAGACTTTTTCTTTATAAATGGCATTTCCAAATTTCTTTCTAAATCATACTGCTGCATTTTTTGGATGTTGTTAAGAGGTAGGAGCAAGTGGAGCACACATCAGCTTTATCTTAATCCTTAACCTTACACATGACAGTGAAGTGCAAGCCTCTCTGATGTTCTGCCTCATATATTTAATTTCTAAGAACTTTAAATCTCCTGAAATGACAAAAGTAACCGACACATCTATAAAATAGGACATCAATCAGATTCTCCCTGCTTTTGAATCACAGTTATAAAGGGAATCTTTTCAAATAGGGAACTGTCTCTTTTATTTATAGATATTCAGCTGGAAATAAGGGAATGGTAAAATGTTTCCTCCATATCTTTTTCACTGTATGAAAACAGAGTTACAGATCAATTGATTTACCATCACAATCGATTAGACGACTCTCTTGCTATCTCTATTGTGACAGTAGACAGGCGTTCATATAGATCTTTCATTAGAGGAGTCACTGAAAATCAAAGGTTCATTGCATGCCTAAATGGCTTGTAGCTGACTCATTAGGCCATTAACTAACCATTAATATTGTTTAAACTCAAACCTTACAGACAAAATAAATTATAGTCACGTTATCCAAACAAAATAACCTTAACCTCCTTAACAAGTATGTAATTATGTGAATTTATTACCATCTGATCCCACTGAACTGAGGGGTTCATTTCCAGAGCTATGAAGGGGGAAGATGGGAATACATCACCTTCAAGTGCTACTGGGAGGCAGGAGCCTCAGCCAGTGATACGCTCTGTAAGGCATAAACCCACAAGGTCCTGACTTGCCTGGTTAATGCCCAAACAAAAGTATCTTACACACAAAATTCTTCCCCCTTATGCAGTACCAAATCTCTTCATATTTATTTTTAAATGTTTCTGCATTTCACAAATATGTCGCATGTATAAAATGGCCTTCTCCATCTCACTGTGGTACCAAGGCTTCACATAGACAAGCAGAGCATAAAAACAATTAGCAGTAATTGAATGAGAAGGCATAGGAAATTTTCTCTTACCATCATCCTTTCAAACTTGCAAATTCTGTATGTGTGATGCAATGTTCTCCTGAAATTATATTGAAGAAAGAGTATAAAAAACCCATAGCATATGTTCTGAGATATAAAATAAACTTATGTCAGTGTGCTTCCCTTGGAAGGATGCCAGACAAATACTGCTTATTATCAATAATATAAACAAAATATGTTGCCAGCTATATACAGAGCTTAAAATAAGCAAAAAACCTGCGCTACCACATTGCTGATATCCCAGCAGGTCAGCCATAATGAATGCACCCGTTCTCACACATAATTTTTTATAAGATAACTTGCCTGAAAGTGAAGCAGTCAATAGACTCATTTGCAGGCACATTTCTCTCCAGGAAAAACAACTATAATATAATATCAATTGTTTCTTTTGGGTGTACAAAAAATGTGGATGCTGAGAGAGGAAAAAGACAGCAATAGCACATAAATTCAATGACAGATGTGCAAGGAGCAATCAGATGGGGAAGTACTGGTAATTAGAGCTGAAAACACAGTTTAATGTTCTTACAGAAGAACAGTCAGAAAACTGTGAATAGTGTAATAAGATAATTTAGTAAATGAAAATTATTGCTATTAATCAAATTGTGAAGGGGAAAAATATCCCTCTAAACTGTGCATATTTGCTGTACCAAAATATTGCTATAGAATCTCTTCCCATTCAGACCAAATACAAGCATAATTTTATATTTTTGTATGCATAAAGTTTTAAGATTTCATGGACTATAGTAGTTCAGCTGAAGGGCAAAATAATTGTCTCAAGCATAGCTTATGTAGTCATTATGATTGAATATTTATCATACAAGTAATTAATTTTGTAAAAAAAATGATAGCTCATTACATAAAATCTAGTTATCACACCTGAAAAGCCCAGTTAAGAGTATTATTTGGTGAAGATTGGTAACACTTGTGCTCACTAACCTTCCAATAGGGTGGTCTGGAAAACCAGAGATTTTGCATTTTGCAGCAAGATGCATGTTATAAAAAGGGAGCTAATGCCCAGGGCCAGACCTTTCAAATGCATTTTAATTATTTTCAGTGCACTGTCAGAACTTTGATACACGCTTGTGGAATCATGCAAATACCTCTTTATAGAATATATGTCCTATACCCTAAGGCATTGAGGGGATTGAAATACACTTTGGTGAAGTTAGGTGTTATAATAAAGTGAGGTAATAAGAGCAAGCCACCATATTACACAATTAGAAATCTACTTCTAAATCTTCTGGTTAACATGGCTATGTTTTATATTTATGAAGGAGAAAATGTCCTGATTTTTCACAAACTAGTATTTGCAGGACAATGAAAAATATGATGCACATTCGAATTGCTGAATCAAATTAATTTAGTTTCATATTTACTCATTGACCTCAAGAGCATTTCCATTCAGTGTTATAGGACGTCTGCAAAAGATTTATTGAATTCCATGTCCATATATTGAGGTGAGGACCCATTAACCCAGTGAACTAGATATAGAAAAAGATATTAATTACTTGAGCTGAATTTTGACTTCTGCTTCTAAACCCAGTATTTTCTTATTTATGGGATTCTGATAAACCACAGCAAAAAAATATTTAAGCTTGCACATGAAATTAATGAAATGAGCATTTTAACAGTGACAGATTTAGTTGTCCATCTATCTACCATGCATAGGATCTTAGTAATAAGAGATTACATGGAAGAATTTCAATTTCTGGTAGACTCTGGTGGAGTCTACCAGAATTTGCACAGCAAGATAAAAAAAAATGCGGTAATAGATTGATAAAAATTTTAGGTGAGTTGAGTTATGCATGTCAGGGTCTTGCTTTTCTGTATAGGCAGGGTAAGGACTCCAGTTAGCCAACATACACTGGACTCCAACCTTTTAAATACCTGACATGAGGTCAAGAGAAGGAAGTGTGAAAACTTTAAATATAAAAAAATGCAGTTTAGAATAATTTATGTTCTTATAATTGTGTTTAAGATATTATTTGAAATCAGCTATGTACCATATGATGGAACATGAATGATATGTAAGTTAGTTACCAACTGATTTCCCTTAGATTCTTTGCTCTCTTTGGAAAATGTCAGTGATATGTATGAGCAGCTTCTGGGACCTCCTGTTTTTTGCCACCTTACTGGACTGAGGATGGGAGTGGTTTCCTTCCTTTTGAAGGAGTCACTTGCACCTCTTCAGACGTTGCTAAGTCCTCCCAAATACAGATGGGGTTTATTCCTGCAATATTAAATTTCTTCTAAATATACAATATTTAATTTTTAAATTTCACCATCAGGCATTTCTTAAAGAATTTCTAGGGTGAGAATATATTCAAAGTTTTTAATCTCTCCCATTCATTTTCCAAAGTATTATCTATTAATTCAGTGCTGTGCCCCAAAGGATCTTGGTGCACACAGCATTGCTCATGGAGAAACCTGCATCAGCACCGTGTAGAATAGATCCAGCTTTTGCAAAGTATCTTCATTCTCAGTGTATTTCTACCAGGTTATTTAAAAAGGCCAAGTGCAAGGTGCTGTGCCTGGACTGGGGCAATCCCAAGCACAAACACAGGTTAGAGAATGAACAGATGCTGAGAAGGGCTTGGGGGTGCTGTGGATGAGAGGCTGGACATGACCCAACCATGGGCACTCACAGCCCAGAAACCAAACATGTCCTGGACAGCATCCAAAGCAGCGTGGGCAGCAGGGGAGGGAGGGGATTCTGCCCCTCTGCTCTGTGAGACCCCACCTGCAGGGCTGTGTCCAGCCTGGGGTCCTAGCACAGGAAGGACATGGACCTGCTGGAGTGAGTCCAGGGGCGAGACAGAGAGACACCAAGATGATCAGAGGGATGGAGCACCTCTCCCATGAGGACAGGCTGAGAGGACTGGGATTGTTCACCCTGCAGAAGAGAAGGTTTCAGGGTGACCTAATTGCAGCCTGCTAGTACCTGAAGGGAGCCTGCAGGGAAGATAAACTATTTACAAGGGCATGTAGTGATAGGGGGAATGGCTTCAAACTAAAAGAGAACATATTTAGATCAAATTTTTGAAGGAAATTCTTTACTGTGATGGTAATGGGGCAACAGCACAGGATGTCCAGATGTTGTTGATATCCCATCCGAGGGCTCAAGGCCAGGCTGGATGGGGCTCTGAGCAATCTTGTCCAGTAAAATGTGTCCCTGCTCATGGTGGCAGTGGCGGGTAGAACCAGATGATCTTTAAGGCTCTTCCAACACAAGCCACTCTGTGATTCTGTAATATAAGAACAAGTTGGGAAAATATGATGACACCAGTTCAAAATTTTGAATACGTGTATGTCTGTTAGGAAGTATATAAAGGCGTGTAAAAAAGTCTGTATAGCTACTCAGATTGCTCTTGAGTTCTCCTACATAAGAAATTTCCCTGAAAATGTGAAAATGTACTAGTCTGGGATTTTTTTGAGAAACATGTTTCCGTATTTTTCAACAGTATACTTTTTGCAGCATTATTATTATTTTCCTTTTCCAAACAGCAGTGCCTTCAGGCATATCATCTTACACTTGGTTGTGCATTCAATACACCAAATAAGGCAAGGATCAGTCCAGAGACTTTTAGTTAATGGATCTGCAAATCAAATATATATGTCAAAAAGAGAATCCAAAGGAAACTAGAAATTAATATCCACTTCATCTGATCTCCCATGAAAGGTGATATACTCTGAGAAATGATAATTAAATAAGACTCTTCTAGACTTTGACACACAACTTTTTGAATTTTAAAGTAAATCCTTGAAGTAAACTGATGATAGGTTTGCCCAACTGCTGATACTTTTCAAAGAAACTGTCACACAAGACTTCACTTTTATTTTACATGATCAACTCCCAGTAATTTTGACTCAATGTTATTTAGGCAATTATTTAAACATGGAATGTCAAATACCATGAACGCATATTCCAAACTTCATCATGTTCTTTGAAAAACTTGCTCTGACTCTTTTTCTGAGAGAAAAATGCAATACTAATACTTAAATACCAGGTTTTGTACCTAGCTTCTTGCTTAAATAGCTGTGTGGAATTGAACTGGTAACTGAATATTTAAAGATTGGCATAATGGGATTGTGATACTTTGTTTTCCTGAGCAAGGTTCAGGAATTGGGAATTAAACAACTTGACTATGGTCTCCAGTCATACTTGTCAAACTTTGCCTTAGCTGAAAACAGCACAGGTAGAAGCTCAAAAAATAAAATAATCTATGTACCCTTAATGACCAGTGTTGACTACATGTCTGTGAAGGATGAAGAAAATAATTCATATGTGCTCTGATATCTTCTATTTTGGAAATAAATATCTAAAACAAAAATGGGTGATCTATCACAATTTCTCACTGAGGTATTTGTGAGTATTTACTTGCTCTATTTTATTCACAAGAAATGCTTCTGCTGGCTGACAAAATTTATAACTGTTATGATTAGGAATCAGTACTGTATCCCTGCTGGTTTTTCACGTATGTAAGAAGAGGAGTGTAAATTATAAAAATGGAAAACAAAATGAGAAAAATACACAGAAATTTTTGTAATTGCTTTTTAATCTGCTTTTAAAAACAATATTCAAATATGATATTTCCACAAGAAATGGTGTAGTTAAAGTTGTATGTAAAATACAGCCCATATTTACTTATTTTTTTCATGAAATGTAGGAAATTTGTTTTTTAAAAAGAATTTCTTCCTCAGAACAAAAGTATATACTGTTTATTAAATTGATTTCATACTCTCTTTTCTTGGTTTCAGTCTCTTGCAAAATGTACTCCTCTGTTAGCTGCCTCATCATTTTATCACATCCTACTTGCTTTAGCACTTCATAAACACTAATCTTAAGGTATGAAATAATTTACTTCATTCACTCTAGCATCCATCCTTCCTATGCATTGAAGTATACACACCACCACCTCACCAAGTGCCTTCCTGAACATCTGGGTGTTTTTTATCTCAGAGTAGTGGGTAACAAAAGATGTACTGTGTATTATGAAGTACAGGTATTGCAGCAGAAGACACAATATAAGCAGAATTTGCTGATGGAGCTCCTTCTAAAAAAATGTCTATTATCTGTGAAAATTAAGGAACGCTCAGCTATGGTGCTTTACTCACCTATTGTGTTTTCAGTTGTATGTTGCCCTCAACTTACTCCACCTTTCACTGAACTGATTCCCTAAAGAGGTTCTGTTGTACTAAAAATTATTTGTCACATTGGCATATTTATACCTCCTCAAAAATAAACTTTCAGTGTCTATGTACTCATACTTTTTATATTGGCATTTAAGCATTTCAAAAGTGACACTGAAAAATTCATTCTTAAAAGTTTTTTTTTATATATATATTATTATTAAAACCCTGGAATACAATACTGTGATTCGAAATGTAAGGGGTGGTTTGAAGTGTCTTAGGCACTGGGGATTTTCTTCCACTTGCCACAAGTAAATTTATTCTTGGTGTAACATCTGAAAGCCAAAAGTCTATAAGAAATATCAGACATCTTTCCCAAAGGGCCAGGAATTTGGGATATTCATAAGAAAGTGTATTTAGGCATCCATGTCAGCAGTGTGTAGAGAGTGTTGCATACACCAAGCAAAATTTGAACTAGAAAAAAGCAATTCCTCATTTCTGTGCCACGGGCAGTGGTCTCTGGGGAAGGCAAAGGGACAGGGATCTGCTGGAGCAAGTCCAGAGGAGCGTCACAAAGATGATCAGAGGGTTGGTGTATCTCTTGTATAAGGACAGGCAGAGGGAGTTGGGGTTGCTCAGCTTGGAGAAGAGAAGGAGCTGAGATGACCTTAGAGCAGCCATCCTATAAATGAACGGGGTCTACAAGAAAGTCAAAGGGGGACTTTTTAGAAGGGCATGTAGTGACAGGACAAGGGGAATGTCTTTGAACTGAAAGATGGTAGATTTACATTAGTTGTAAGAAAGAAATTCTTTTCTGTGAGGCTGGTGAGGCCCTTGAACAGGCTGTCCAGAGAAGCTGTATCTGCCCCCTCCCTGAACATGCTCAAAGCCAGCCATGGGTTTTGAGCAACCAAAATCTTTCTGGCCTAGTGGAAGGTGTCCCTGCCCATGGTGGTGGGGGGGAGGGGTGGAACTAGATGATCTTTAAGGTACCTTCCAATCCAAACCATTCTACGATTCTATGGTTCTACGATGAATATTATTGTGCTAAGTCCAGCAAGCACTTGTTAGGAACAAACAGACTTTTTTACATAGAATTAGCATCCTTTTAACTCACACCTTTAATACAGCCTGAGTAGAGAGCCTGATACAATCTATTAGGTACATTTGAAATGAATAATGCGCAGTATAGTTTTAAAATAGTATTGGTGATGGTACTGATCTCTTTCACAAATATTCAGTTATTGGCAATGCATGAAATTGTTCTCAAATGGGATGTTTCCATTCCCCACCCTACCCCATACTCTTTTTAGTTATTAACTCCTACTCTCTGGCAGTTAAAGAATGACACTGTTGGCCCAGTGCCACTCATCTCACAGAGGGTGGCACCATGGCCTGCAGCAGGTGTGGAACTCTTGGATCTGTTCCTTCTGCTTTCACCTGTACTTTGTATGGGAACTTTAATTCAAGACACACTGCTTCAAATTCAGCTACATGGGAACAGCGTTGCCTTGTCAGAAACAAACAGCTTGAGTTTTTGAGCATCTTTTGGGTGGTCCTGCCTTTTATATTGCAACGATGCAAAATGCATAAAAGGTGATGAACATTTCATGTGTCTGCGTAGAAGAGTTTTGCAAATATAGAGCTGATTTGTTTTTAAAAACCAAAGCAAGGCATCCTCAAGACAAAACTCCCTGAAGAAGATTCACCTACATTTGGGCATTTTGGAGGAAAATTTAAATGTTCCAGTTATGTTCCCATAAAAATAAATCAGTGTAATACTATATTTATCCAATCAAAATTATGATCTCCTAACTATATTGTTCCCAACTTAGAGATATGGATTAACTGAGCACGTTATCTTATTGACTGATATTGCTTTGGGTTTAGAGGCATAATCACTCATGTACATGTACATATATTTTAATTGTTAATTTTTCATTCTTCATCATTACTAAGTATTTCTGTTCATAAGCTAAATAAACTATTCTTCATAAAGGAAACACTGACTTTTGGGGTTTTCAGCACTATGTAATGTTTATGAACTTAAATTTACCACCATGTATTATTACCATGTGTGATATAATGTAGAATTTTCCTGTGTAATAGCTTCTCCTTAGTTCATTGTGGAGCCAAATTTTACATAGGATTTCACTTTGTTTATAGGAAGACAGCTGGTAGATGTACCTGTTTCTGGTTTCTGAGACCTGATACAGAGATGAGAGGTGATGATTGTTGAAGCAATTGAATCCAATATCAATGGCAAGTAGAAAAAGCATTTAAAGCTCCTTATGGTAAAAATTTGGACCCCTTGGCCTTGGTTCAGTTGTCCATGCTACACCAATAAGTGCCTAGTGCTATTTCATATGCTGTAGGACATAGTATCAAGTTAAAAGGTAAATGAATCAAGTAAAAAGACCAAATCTCTAGAGTTGTATGGATTAATTTCACTTGAGGCCAGTGCCTTTAAGTCTCTAGTCCAATTAGCAAGCTGTCTGGCTTACTGATAAAGGAAAAGGTATTAGGTACAAATATTATCAGATTTTTTAGTCACTGGATATGTGAAAAAAGTCTGTTAATATGAATCAAAATGCAAGGTTAGCTAGCACATTCACTTTGCAAAAATACAGATTTAGAAACTTGATTCAGTTGCCTGAATGTGCACATCATGACATTTCCTTTCTTTGTTTCACTCACATTTTTGTTTAGGCTGTTAAGGAAAAAGAAGGTCCACGGAGTGGATTCTTCTCACTTTGTTCTAGGATGATGTAACTCATGGTCCTTCCAAACCCTGCATGGAAGCATGCAACAAATTGCTGCTTCTATTTCTGAGGAGAGTCTGTGTCCTAGTGATCCCTGTTAACTTTTTCCTGGCAAAAATGTTGCAATTTGTATAAACAATTCAATACTAGGTGTTGTTCCTGAATCCTGAAATTCTAGCTGTGCAAATGTTCTCATTCCAGTAGCACAGAAGGAACTTGACCTCTGCTCTTAAAACACTTTTTTTTAATACATTCAGCTATATGCATCAGTGCAAATATGTACTGAGAAAGCATGAGACAAAAGAGAGCTTCATGGTTTCAGTACGCATATGGATGTAGGATTAAGACAGTAGCTTTAAATAAGTCTTCTCAGTTGCACAAAGGACAAAAGTGATTTGAACCAAATTTTCCATGCAGTTTCTCTTTATGCAGTTTGGAAGACTCCCTTGATGGAGGTAGTGTCAAGCCTGGCACATTGTGGTTTTAACTTCAAATAACCCCAGCAAGATTTGACAGGGAAAAAAAATAGTTTAACAATGACCCATTGAAAGGTCTCATTATCTTTCCCATACAGTGCACATAGGAATAAGCTGTTCACATTCCTTTTAACCTTGCTGGAAAAGATTCACTTCTAATCAGAAGGGCTATACATTCGAGAAGAGGAAAAAGATACTCCATTAGTATGCAGGAAGGATCCTTCCAGGTTAGTCCATATTTGGTTTGAATTAATTCCCTCTATTAAACACAAAGCAAAATCCAAACCTTTAGAATTTAATTTAATGTGCTTACATGCAGGAAGTTTTTCATTCTTACTAAGCACTGCTTGGTGTCATAACAATCATTACCACGTATTGTCGTGATTCATCTTGTCAAGGATCCACTTATGAACTCCATACTATGCACTGACATTATACATTGGAATAACTGCAAAAGAAGGTTTGATGAGATGTAGCACTTCAAATGAAAGGCTCAGTATCATGCTTTGACATAGTACATTGTAGCAGCTGTGGAGGAAAAGCCATTAAGATGGATCATGTCAATGCATAGTATGGAGCCATTAACACTAAGATTTTTTTACATGATTTATCTTAATAGCTGGATATCTATCCTGAAATAACACATTTTATTCTGTTAGAGATCCATATGTTAACAGCTCAAGGACAGTCCTGTACACATGATGTATTGTTCTGAGTATGTAAAGAGGAGTGCACTGCACATACAAACTTTATTTGCTTTTCCTGGCCCAGAAAGGAGGACAGAGAACTTGCACTTCTCCCTGCTGCATTTTCCTTCTTCACAAAAATCACGTACTCCTTCCTGAGGGAGGATTCTGGGCAGAGTGCTCCACGAGTAATTCACTCTCCCAAGAAGAATTGTAATTAGAGCTCCCACAATAGTTAAGCAGCTGGTGTTCTCTGACTGCTGCTTCATCAACTGTTCGTAATTGCTTCATTGTTCCCTTGTGCTCCCTTCCAGCTGATGGCTTCTTCCACCTGTTGTCTCTCATTTTACACTTCGAACAGCTCTTTTGCACAAGTCATATTTATACAAGACATTCTGTGATAGCTTACAGGCAATCTCATAATACAACCCCCTGTAATGAATTATGACAATGATAGCAATAATAATAATAATAATAACACTCCAAAATGAAACTTGTTTAAATAAACTGCATTATTTCAAGTGGCTTGCTAAAAGAGGTGGCTGAGTTCATATTGAAGCCCAAAGGCAGATGTGAAGCTTGAAGAAAGTCTACTCTGCTCTTGGCTCTGAATCTAGGATACAATCATGAAGGGGGAAGCTATAAAATGTTGGCTGAAAGAGAATTAGAGTGGCAAGCAATGAACAGCCTCTGCTTGATTTCTTTTGTGCTCTGCAAAAGAGGAGTGTTTATGTGCTTAGAGAAATATGCTTAAAAAACCTGATTCCCTCATCTGCTTATCTTACCTTCTGGTACAGGGACATCGTACTTAATTTTATTTGGTCAAAAGGGGGACTACACAAAAGATGCTTTTCCAAATAAAATGTGAAGATATTATGTCCATAGATCCACATGTGCTAGCTCTGCAACCAGCTGTTGTAAATAGCGGAGCTCTAAGTGCCAGAACATGAGCTAAAATGGACATTTTTAAGATCAACAGAAGTAATAAAAGTTTATCATTTTCTGTGACAATAAAGAAAGAATTTCTGCTTTGTCCATTATGAAGCAATGTTATAAAACTTAACAAAATAGAAGCTTTTTGAAATGCTTTGTTTATCTCTTTGTTCTGATGCTAGATGTTTGGTAAATGTAGTTTAATAGTTTTGCTATGGAATTCAGCAGAATGCTATGGAAGAGACTACTGCAGATCTTTAAAAAAGTTGGTTTTTGGAATCAGATTCTACTCAATTTCTTCTAATCCACCGTAGTTACTGCAGAGTTTTTCTCTAAAAATTGATACTTAAAAATTGTTTTTTTCTCATCAGTATCTAAAATTAACGTACTGAAAAAGATAATTAGAAGCCAATCATATAGTGGAATCCCATCTATACTTTTTCCTAGAGACCACTTTAGGCTCATTTTACTGCAGAGAACCATCAGTTCTAAGGAGGGATACTTACTAGTAGCAGCTGTTATTAACATTTAAAAGTCATGTTAAAAATATATATTTAAAAAAATAATATCAGATGCTTCATGGATGGTTACGAACAACAGAAACCTAAAATCAGACTAGTTGAGAGTTCAGTATCTAAATGTTAAAGATCAATAATAACTGAATTTCACCTGTAATGTTTTATTGCCTCAAAAGAAGTTGAATGATGAAGTAAACTGCTCACAGGGTTTTTCCAGTGACATCATCATATTCTGAAAGCAGGCAGTAATCTGGGAGCTCAGCATGGAACAGATAAGCATTTTTAATGATGCAAAAATGATTTTAATTTAATGGCAGAACCATTTTGTTTGAGTTACTTTCATAATATACTTTGCCAACAGAGAAAATATCTCAAGGTTTACTGTTGGCTTATTCATCCTTCTCTAGCTAAGGAGCAAGGCTGTTTTCCAGTGGCCAAAAGATTTGCTCACAATTTGGAAAGCTCTGCTCTAGAAAAGGTAAAATGAAATTTTGAAGCTATTTCGCTGCCTTTTCTGCAATCCTCAGAGTTGTCTGCTTCGTAGACAGCATATTTCTCTCCCACTTTTGTTTTTTCCAGAACGATCTAAAGGTCTATTTTTTATTTCATGAGAAGCAAAAACAAATGGTGAAGCATGGCAAATTCTTGTTTGGCAGCCAGTCCTATTTAACAGCCTATGGAGCCTACTTGCTGTTCACTTCCAGTGCTGTCCATAGAAGCATCTGAGAATTAACATGGTGGTTTTCTCTAGGTAGAGCTCTTAATCATCCTTTCTAAGCTCATGCTATGCTTTCCCACTAGTGGGGATAAAACCTTACTCCAAAAGATGATGCTTTGGCCTGATGTTAATACAATCTTTGTAGCTTTAGTTTTGTTTAACTTGAATGAGTCAATATAACACTATGTGTTAAAAGATCGTGGTATTTCCAAAATCTGGGGTGGGCATGACTTTTGGCCACACTTGGTTTGATCCTTTTAACTGCAGGAGCTGTCTGTCAAAGGGGAGATTTCAGTTGCACCCCACCACTACCTTTTTTTTTGTATCTGAACTTCATGAGGTATTTTATTGGTGACTAAACAGGAGTATTTTAAACTGAGGCAATATGCAAATCATATCCTACTATGGTGCTTAATTATTACTTTTTTAAAACTCTGAACAATCATATATAACTATATCCACAGAGGAAATGGGACTGATGGCACTGTGCCTACACCTCTAAAACAAACCTACTTGAAAGGGGAGTGTCCTTAACCAGAAGAGATGTAACTTAGCTCCTGAAATTTGGCCTTGGTGTGCAGCTACACATTTCTCTTCCTTAACAGCACGGACATAGCTGTAAGGACTTGACAGCAGTATCTCAACAGGCTTTCTTCTTCCATAATTTCCACTGAATTTTTCATTACAGTTACATTTTTATGTGATTTTGCATTATGTTGTTACAATTTGCTGCAATCTCCGTGTTTCTCAGGAGGAAAAAATAGCTCCTACAATTATTTTTATGTGCCCAAATTGAAGTCCAAATATATAATTTTAAGCTAGTATGATTGCTCAAATAGTACATTGAAGATATAGAAATTCAGCATTAAAATTTCAAACCCCAGCTGAAATTAAAAAAAAGTAAGATAGATTAAAATAGGTTATAATAATGAAATATTGCCATCTCTCTCATGTTTCCATGTCTATCAATACTAGTTGTTCTGTATACAACAAAAACTCTGAAGGAAAAGCAGTTGAAATTGAAAAATCTGTTTCATGAACCAATAAGAACGTATAGAGTTACCTTTTGAAGAACAGGGATCAGAAACCAATATTCAGAATAAAATTACAAAGCCAGATTTGGTGTACAGCAACATAAAGATTGGACTATTTATCCAATTTTTACAGTTTTTGTAGACAGCAGTACCTTAGAGGTCCATTTGGATCCATGAATGCTCAGGGATAATGAAAGTTTGTGTATAGAATTGTAAAACCAAGAACTAAAGTAAATGTGGGCAGTTCTAAATAATCTACACTTCCTTTCTTCATCTTTTAGCTCAACTGCTTACGTTGAAAACTATTTTTTGGGCCAAAACTAACCCTGCATAGGCAGAAAATGGTGCTTTTTTTGACCCCTAGCAGATATAGAGATATTTTACTTATTAGGTATTTTATTTATTAGACTTCACTAGAATGGGGTGAACTCTTCCAAGCAAGTAATTTATTTGGTGAGTCAAGTCCATTTAATAATCAATAATCCCCCCCCAGCTTGGCTGTTATTTGATGATGCTTGACTATGCAAATGTATTTCATCATGTGCATTGGAGAAATAGCCCTGCCTTAACTGGCCTCACAACTCATCATTATTTGCCTTTCATGATGCATGTTTGAGCATCAAATTTTCACAATATGGTTTTTACCCTTGTATGAGTTGCCAAAATTTTTTTCAGGAGGAAAGAGAATCGGTGATGTTCTGGCAAACACTTCCAATAAATCCCTTCTGTGACCAGGCTCACAGGAGAATGTTATCTGGCTTTCTCCTTCTTCCAATTTCTCAGGAAAGCATAATGTTTCTTAAAATTTCTTATAGGAATCACAGTGAAGAAGTGGCAAATATTATTAGAGAATATTTTTAGTATGAATCTGGCTTTGTCCACATTTGTCTAGGCTGTCCTCATGCTATTGTGCAGTGTTTTCATTCTGATAATATTTGTCAGATTTTAGTATTTCTTTCTAGCAGAGCATCTGCCTTCATATGCTGTGACCTATGCTGAAAATGTCACACTTAGATATTCCGTGGTTCTCTGCAAACTCCCTGCCTTTGTTTTGAAATAAAAATGTTAGATCTGCAAAACCAGCTGCCTCCCATGCTTCCAAGCTCATCTAAGTACAATAATTCTATTTTTAAAATAATTTTTATTTGATTTTACAGTTATTTTCATAGCTAAAGATAGAATTAGTGTTTTTGTTAGGAGCAGTTTCTTTCTGAGCTCTCAGTCTTTTATTGCCTTAATTAATAGCCTTGAAATACACTCCACTATGGCACAACATGCAGTCAGCATGCAGATTATGCATTTTTATAAGTAAGGCATAAACCCTCTATTTTCTTTTTAAGAGCTCTGCTATTTGAGCCAAGGTGAATTACCAGCTTTTATCTGCATCTCTTGACCGCTGCTTAAGAGAATTAGTGGCACTGGTTAGCTTTGTGAGGACAGCTAAGAGTAGCCAGATCAATTGCAGCTCATAGTCAGAAATCAATGAAATGTGTCTCAGTAAATCTGACTGATCCTCGGGTCACTACAGAGTGCATTATCCCGGCCTTACTCTGTTACAAGATTAGACCCAGAAATAATCATAAGTGGGATCCTCTCTGCTCTTTTAAAGCACTCTTTACAGCCCTGCTGCTGTTCTGTGGTAAGGAAACTTCAGAGAGAGACAGAGTGAGCAATATCACCATGCAAATGAGAGACTTCACCCTCTAGGTCATCACCCTTGGAGGAAGACAAAGTGCCATTTCAGTCTTGTCTGCAAAGAAGAGGTCACATTTTGAAACTGTAGAGGTGGTGTTTTCTTAACTAGAAACAGAAATTCACATGAGGTATAGAAAGTCAAATCTCTGGACAGAGTCAGTGAAACTCTCACTAGATTTAACACAGTTCCTTCAATTTACTGAAATTGGGATCTCCCCAGAATGTTGCTAAGGGGCTGTTTGTAGAAGCCTGCATACCTTTTGAGACTTTAGCTTTGTTTTCAACAACCACAGGCTCTGAATACCCTTTCTGAATACCCAGATATTCAGAAAGTGAAGTGGGGGAAGAAAATTGCTCTTAATCTAATTTTCTGTATATTTTTTTATAGAAGTGCTGCACATAGTTGAGCAAAGTTCATGCCTGCTGTGCAGCAAGGGCTAACGTGTGCCATCAGACAGAGCCTCCAGTGAAAGTTGCATATCCTATGAGTTCTTCTGATTTGGCAGTCTGGGAACGTGTGAGCAGCTGCTTCACTCTGACCACATAATAATAGTGCAGCAACTGCAGAGTTACAGCCCAGGTGAGTGGGCTGGCAACCACACCAAGTCATACACAAAAATGTGGCGGGAAAGGTGAGAAAAACTCAGGTGGTAAATCAAAAGGAAATGCTTGGTTGTTAAATGGTGCAGGATATCACCTTGATGAAAGCTGTACTGGAAGGTATGTAAAATTACTGGGTTGTGCAGTTAAGAGTCAAATACCAAAAAGGTTTTGTGAGGGGATAGAGGTGTCAAACCTCTACACTCTTCTAACAGGAAAATCTACTTCAGTAAAATACTCACACCTGAAGGGGAAGGGAAAATTGTATCTTTTTGGATGACAGAGCATCCACAAACACCACTGAAATCAATGAAAGCAGAGGAGACAGCAGGAATGTGGCTATGTTGCACACTGTTCTGCTTACTGACTCAATACATATACACAGGGCTGTTGCTCACAGGATGTCTGTACTCATAAACATGAGTAAAGAACATTTGTTAATGCTCCCCTCCCCCAACCTCTTGCCATCTCTGCTTAACAAACATATTAGTTTAATGAATGCAAATTGCTGCTAGAATGACATAGTTTGTACTTTAAAACAAAAGTTGAATTATTTTGTTATCTGATGTACAGAAATTCATAAAAATAGTCATTAACTTTGGAGTGAGAGTACAATGTGGAGTTTATTAAATGAAGAAATACAACAATACTTTTATGTACCGTGAATTCGTATCCATGGTTAAAGATTAGCAATAAGAAGCTCTCAATATGGAATCAGAGACTGCCAGCATGGGTGCAATAAACTTTTCAGAATGGTTCATAAGATTATACTAATTAGGGATAATCTAATTTGAACAATTATTATCTTCTCAAAAAGTAATATGATGTCACCCTATGGGAAGAGTCACTACCCAGGCTCCAGGGATATACTAAAAAAACCACACATGTTATCTGTAATATTAAAAATTATGGTTGATCCACAAGACAGTCTTAGATCTACCCTTCTCCTCTCAAAAGATCCACCATATAGACTGTTAAGCCCCTGTAATTATCTCCCCTACTTGTGACAAGCATGGGCTAATCAGTCTCTGAGGGAGTTTTCCTGCGGATCATTGAGAAGCGTGTGTATGCTTCACATTGCTTATCAAGCTATTTTGTACGCAGTATCACATAAGAGCTGACAAAAGTTCATTATCCTCATCTGGACTAGAATGACTCCAAATTAGGAAAGAGACAAGCTTTTTTTTTTCTTTCCCCCCCACCCCCTTTCTATTTCCCTCCTATATTTTATTTTTTTTCAAAAGGGGGGAAAAAATTTCTAGCTTGCGTTGCAACAAAGACCTTAGCTAAGAAAAAAGCAAGCTAGGTTCTACCAGACTTTAATCCCATATTAAAAGATTAGAAAAAACATCTGAAGAAATCAGAGATAGTCTAATTGAGGTTCTCGCCTTTAATCCTGTGAGTAGACTCCCCCTTGGATACTAGGATCTGTCAGTGCATAGTCTTGGGAATTCTCTAAGGAAAAATAAACCACAAGAAATGGACATACAACATGCTCTCTCAGATTTAAACAGAGAAAGAAAGAAAAAAATCTGAGAGATGCAATATCAAAACATATTCTCTCCCAAGAAAGAGAAAAAAAAATCAGGTACAATACAAAATGAAAACAAAAAAGCAGATGAGAAGAACCACAGTTATTTTGGAAGTTCTTTGATAACACCTACAAATGTAACCCAAAAGAGTATAATGTGGTTCTGCTTTTCTCATCCAGATCAAAATGTCATTTGTAATGCATCTTTGTTTTTTATTTTGCTGGTAATTTTATTTCCACTCAACTAATATAAATGTATTATAAAGGAATATTTGAATTAGTCCTTTAGAATGATGTTAAAATAAGCTATAGAGGAACTGGAGCACAAAGGAAAATTAGACAGAAGATTTGTGTTCATTTGTGTTCATCTGGTAAATAAGAGCAAGATGTATACAAAGAGAGATATTCATTAAAATTCACTATAACATCAAGCCAAACCTCTTCATATTAAAAATTATTAAAGGAAGAGACACTTCATAAGGGGGAAAAACAAAACCAGTAACATTAAGCTGGGCCTCTCTAAAACATCACCATTTGAAAGTGAGCGACCAGTATGGGAAATCTATCCATTTAATTGTAAAGTTGCAGATTAGGATTTGAATTCAGACACTTGCAAATACATTTCATTGTTTTAAAAACTGTTCTCCCTTGCTTTATATTTTGTTTTCCATTTCTGGTGATCCATTTCCCTGGCAGCAGGATTAAGCATATTTTTTAAATTGATTGTTAGATACTGGAGACACATGAAAATGCATTGTGTTGAGGCTAGATATTTGGAGTTTTAGTAAAGGGAAAATTAAGGAACTCTTTGTAACAGGTCAGATGTAATGGCAGTGTGTTAACTTACCAAAGCTGAAAGAATCAGATCTTAGAGTAGCGCTTTCAGGCTGTACATTTGAGTAAAAACAGAGAAGATAAATAACGCGAAAGATGAAAAACAAAATCATAAAAGAAAATAATCAGAAGGTACTTCAGGATGAAAAATCAAGGTAACAATGCAAGCAGATGCAATAAACATAAAATAAGTTTGGGACTGTTATTTTTATTGCATGGAAAATAACTGTGATTCATTGTTCTAAATTATGTAAAGATATATAGATAATGAAATTATGAACTGTATAAACATAAATGTGTTTTCCTTCAATTCAACATCTTCTATATTAATATAAAGCAGGGTTAAATCACTGTAAGTTCAGAAAAATTTCTTTTATTTCCTCCATAAATTAATTCAAGACATGAGAATGTAATCCTGAAAATTTTAATATACAATTTAATATTTTATTAACAATGTTCAAGAAAAAAGATTCATATGTTTCAGTAGTCTTTTTATAAGGCACTACAAAATGTGATAGGAATCACTGTAAGGCAGTAAGTTCCTATGGCTCGGCATAAAGACCGTGAACAAATTAAAACAGTCTAATGCTCCTAGTGTTTCAAAATTCATGACATCAGTGGGGGGAAAAAAAGCTCTAAAAGTGCCTGATCCAGCATGGCTGGCATTGGCAGACTTTGCTTTTTTAAAGGAGAGCACTGTCTGTGTGAGATGTATAAGAAGTGACACTGCAGAGTTGGAGAACAACAGTGCCCAAACCCCAGGTCTCCAAGAAATTTGTGGATAAGCCGAGTACCTTAAACTGACATTGAATTAAACAAGAGTGGAAGGTACTGAACATGCATGGAATTCAAGAGTAGTTGAGTTTCTCAGCACTTTGACAGATCAAGACCCCAATTTTTGTTTTGTCTTTTATAACAAACAATGCCTCAAGGCAAGTTTCCTACATACAGTAGGAATTTTGCATAAAGTTAATTGTTCACTATACATAAAAATGACTCCTTAGTTTTAATGAGGCTCAGACACACATTGACCCAGACACATTATTTTCTGGTGTGCAGACTTCTTGGTATTATCAACAGTACAAACTAATTTGGAGTAAGATTTTTTTCTTCTCATGTTAGAGAGAGGTTTGATAGGAACTACGCCCATGCAGGATTGCATTAATTCTGCAAGGGCAGTGGGATAGAACATTATGCCTTGATGGTTGCAGTAGATACTATGTATTTTACTGCAATTTCTTCTCACAAGTTCTGCAAAAGGCATCCAGGTTTTCTTGCACAAATCAAAGAATAAACATAGTGCACATTTTATGTGAAGTAGTGAGAAATACCATTTGTTAGTATTTGATCAAATAGTTCTGTAACAGTTTTGCATGATATACAATGCCTAAGTAAAAGGCATATTTAATCATATTGCAGCATGCATATTCAGAAATATTTTTGCATTGGGACTACTAAATCTTTGAAGAAGTTTCTTACAGGACTGTACAGAAAACAAGGAAATTTCTAATGAACCTGTATTTCCTTTGGAGAGTTTGATAGCCTTTTCAAACAGCTTGCTTCAACATGGCCTATTATCCAAAATCCTCCCTGCAATGGTACTTAAGACCAATGACTTCAATTTAATACATGGCAGTTGGGATGAAAACCCTCTGTGCATGGTATAATTCTAGTAAATGATAAAATAATTAAGTAACACATGCAACAGACCTCAAAAGCAGATGTTTATTATAATGTAACATGCGATAATGCTGGATGATGTGCGAAAAGGAGAAAGGAGCAGCTTCTGCTCTAAAATGCCTGCACTTACTGCTTCTATGAAATGTCATCTATCAAGGCATAGAATTTAATCTGTACGTGGTAGAAGCACTACTCCTAGGGAAGTGGCTCTAGCACTGTGACCATTCATTGTTTCCATTCACTTAAAATGAATACTCTAGTCTTGCCTTCGTCTAGGCTTTGGTCCATTGATTAGGAGGCATTATAGCTTTTTTCCTGAAGAACCATTACTGCAGGATTACCTTTGGTTTTCAGATCATGGGGATGTTTTTTCTAATCAGAGCACATCTTTGGAGAGTGGGACGTACTAGATTTAAGTACCACATGAAGTCAAGAGATTTAAAAAACTCTATAGCATATGGAATTTTACATTACAACCTTTAAGGTTAATGCAGATAAAAGTAGAGACATGATGACTTGAATGTATATCTGAGTTACTGGTTTTTGCAGGGGTGTTTTTGGCATAGATTGCATTTTCTTATGTGGCTCTAAGCCACAAATATTTAATGTGCAGTGATAAGAATTAGCGAAGAAAATGGATGATTTTCCACCAGCATATATCTGGTTTAAAAAATTATATTTGCACATATATTTGCGCACTTATGTTCTTGGAAAGACATATTTTGTAATTTTTTTTAATATAGTCTTGATGTCTTGGGGTAATTCTCAAATAAAATAAATCCTCATATAAAAAAAATTAATAAGTGCAAATTACTGATTTCTAAAGTTTTCTTTGCAAAAGATCTTTTTTTTCCCATCAAGTGAACTTTTGTAGGGAAGACTGATACATTAACCTGGTTCACCCCCTTTGCTCTGTTCCTTTGCCTTTTAATTACACAGACTCAAAGGCCATTCATTTCAGGTATGTACATAAAGGGTTTTGAAAACATTTGTGCATGTTTGAGGAGAAAACTCAGCTTGACCCATTCACCTTTTTTCCATCAAGACTACCTATATTTATCCCAATTTGTTCTAAATTGCTTTCTGAAATCAGGTCCATTCTTACTTAACTCTAATGAATTTTTGTCTGAGTCCTGTTTGATTTCACAGATAAGAAAGTGAAAAGAGGGCACAAGAATGCTTAAAAACTATTGTTTATCTGGTGAGAAGCTACCAATACTCTTATCTCACAAGTCTGAAAGTCAGAAAAGTGTTTTTCTCTCTACTAGTGTAATTTCTGGAGATCCGATATACTCTTCCCATTTGGCTCAGATCCTGCTTGTTGTTTTATGTCAAGTAGTAGATGGAAGCTTATGGTGTGAAAAAAAAATAAAGAAAACCTCGACAGATACCTTTGTTAAATATTTTATAAAGATGTCAGTGTTATGCATCTGCCTGTTTTCTTTCGTCTCCAAATTAATAAAATTAAGTGTAGATCTCTTAAAGAGATATCTTCAGAAGTCGGAAAAAATTGTAAGGTCCTTATCTAAATGATTTTCATATGTCTAAGAGATTTTTAATGATGAAATTCCTGAAGAGGTTAGCCTTTAGGACACTCTCACTTTCTTTCTGAACAATTTAAATTGAACATATTGGCCATAAATTGAACTCTTGATTTCAAATTTGGGTTATCAAAATATTCCAAAAGTGATCAATATTGCAAATTCAACATTATGCTTCACTTGTCTGTTTGGTTTTGATTGATAGGGGATAGACATATCAAACTTTGATTTAATATTTATAAGTATTATAAATTTTCTCTTTCTGGTTCCAAAGGAGGTCCCTCCTATGGCCTCACTGAGCTTCTACTTCAGCCACGTGTGATCTGACTCCTCTCACTGTAACAATCACTTCTTTGTTGGATAATCAGCTTCTGCTCCTCAGAGTCTTTTCTAGGGATGTTTCTCCATCAAAACTCCAGGTAATTCTCGGTGGGATGATTCATTTGGAGAAAAGCACCAGTGAGCCACAAAGGCAGGACACATTTAGATCAGTGTAACCCCTTGGCCAAACCTGTGTCTCAACGAGGCAGCAATGCACTAACACAGCTTCCCTGTACTTATCTCTGGAGTTAACTCACTTGCAGCTGGGCAGGGATCATTTTATTGCAGTTCATAGGCACAGCTAATCAAAAATGAGCATGTATGCACCTAGAGAGACCATCTTCACTCTGATGTTTTTGAAAGGCTACGTATGAGATTAATTAATAACAAGGAAAGTCTCTGTAAGAGAATGGACTATTAGCAGGGGTACATAAAACAGGTCCCTGAACATTATACAAACTCGCTGCTCATAACAGCCTCATCTGATAAAGCTCACAGCCTAGATTTTGTACGCAGGAGTAGCCCCAGAAAGGGAGAGCTCAGCAGATAAGGATCAGTAGAAACACAGCTACTCCTTTTTTTTTCTCTGAAGAAAAATCAATATTATGGAGTTTTTTCCTTCTTTGGCTTTAGCACCTTGGTTCAGAGTTAGAAGCACTAATTCCCACACTTCAAAATGTTCTGAAGTTTCCTTCACATACTTCCCAAAGATGAACTTTTACCTAGTGCTGTGTGAAATCATTCCTTATTCCACTGAAATGTGAAAGTGCACCCAGAAAAGGCATAGAGAAAAGATAAGTAAAAATCGAAAGACTTGTTTAAAGAAGAGGGGGTTGAGTTTTGCGCACACCTGACTTGACTTTCTTACAACTTCTGACTGCTGATTTTGCTGTTTATTTGTGAACAATGATAATTATTTTTATCTATTTTCCATTGCCATTTTGCCCATTACATATTGATTGAAGGGTTTTATTTCTTTGCTATCTCTATGTTAAATCATTTAAATTTTATTGCTCTCATTTTAACAGAATTTTCTTTTGTCAGAATGAGACAAATATGTATTTTAACAAGTTTATCAATTTAATTGTTTAGATGATAGGTGATCTTGTTTGGAAATTATAAACATTAATAAAATTTTATGAAATAAAATAAAACTAGGAAGTTTCTTTCTTTTCATTCTTTATGCTACCAGCATTTAGCATCTTGTAAATATTCCATTTGCTTGTAGGTTTGTAAATTATTTTTCATGTATGTAATTGACTTTATAACTGTAGCTATGGAGCTTGCAAAATGCTTCACCATCTAAATACTGATGCAGTTAAGAGAAATGTGTAGCTCCTTGGAAAATTATACACCTAATTATTTTTTGGCACACCACAACTAATGATTTTTTTGGCTATAAGCCGATGTCCTCAAAGATGCAACAGGAACAGTGAATTTAAAATGGCTCAGTTTTCAATTTTGAGGTAGTATTGGAGTTTTAGGAAGCCACACCAGAAGTGTGTAAAGCTGAAGCTTATATTCATTATTCATACACCTTGGACAGCAGGACCACACAAAAACTATGATGGCCTGTGTGATTGTCTGTACTGATATGTCTTTTTGCAAGTGTGCGGTGATTGATGTGGTAAGTACTCCAAAAATCAAGTAGCTGTTTTCAGAAATTTTGCAAAACAGGAAGAATGTATAACAAGCTGTGTTTTTAAAAGTATCTTTCACTTTTCTTTGTCCCCTTTACAGGCAAGGAATTTCTCTTTCTGTGTCAGATAAGGACTATTCTTTCTTGTATAGTTCTAAGTTTCTAAGTTTCTTTCCCCATTTTTCCTCCTGAAAAGACGAGTTACTGCCATAAAGAATCGCCTACTGTGCTTGCTTAGGCAAGAATATTTCAGTATTCAGTGGTGTGGTTAACCTCTTTACTTACTTAGAGGCAGGAGACTATCATGTGTGCCAAATGGTCTGGAAATTTTTAAAGAAAAAAGTGAATGGTAAGGTTGGAAGATGAAGGAAATAAATAATATTTGAACAACTCTTTCTAATGTTTCTAGTGAAGATGTCTCCCTTTCCTCTCCTCAAACTGATTGTAGTTGGGGAGTATTTGAATCTCAAGCCAGAGTATCTTCAGAGCATGTATGATATACCATAATACTCCCTGGTATATATTGTTTCATCTTACTCTTGTAAGTTCCTCCTCCACAGAGTTTCTACATTTGTCACACACAAATGAAGCAGTCTACAGTCCTTGTTTGCTTGTGCCCCAGTGGGCTTTTGCTCTTCTGGTTCTTTCACTAGATCATCTTTAGCATTCCCATCAAATTGAAGCTGTTTGGTTTCACTTCGGTGCCTCTGAACCCCTTAGATCAGACTGCCTGTCTCATGACACTGCTTTCTAATCAAGTACCTACTTTGATGCACCTTCCTTCCAGCTTTCGATGTGCTTGGAATGCTTTTCTTGTGTGTGTACTTTCTTTCCTACTGGCTCCTTTTACTTGTAACCCTCACTGTCTTTCTTAGTAACCTTTTTCCTTTTAGAGCCCTTCTCAAAACTTTTTCTTCTCAGGATGACAGCTGGAAACGTATGGAAAATAGCACAGATTTGGAACTGTACCAGCACACCTATCTGAGCTAAAGTATCACCTTCGTGACTCAGTGACTTGGGATAGGAACATCTCAACAGAAGGAGACATCTGAAATTCATTCAGATGAATTTCAGACTAGAAATGCCCATTTCTTTGCAATGGTGTAAAAGGGAGCCCAGGGTCACTACAGATCTGAATACTGTGGACAGAAAGTTTACAGAAGAACAATCTCAGCATATGTATCCACATTTTAACTAAGTCCTGTACTTAGTTGTTTAATAAATGTGAACATATGTGTAATGCTACTTGCTAAGTTTCAGATCTAAGGGAATATTGATGCTTTTTTTCAGTAAACATACAAATATAAGCCAATAAAAATTAAAATACAGACTGGGGAAGGTTTAACTTTTCTTACTCATCTATCTACACTATGTTAAAGGGATCTTATATTTCTTTTACTCTCTGAGTTGAAAGCCAGGGATGAAGAAATGAAGACCTGAGGAAACCTCGTGTAAATAAGAGGTGGATTGTGTCCACATCCTTAATTTGATCCTGAAACTACTTTACTGAGTGCTATAATCTGATAATTAATTGAACATTTTCAATAATATAATTGTCTTATTACTCTTCTTATTCTGTATTATTCTTATTACTATTTCCACTGGTTTAATGAGATATTTTGTCTGTTCTACAGGTTATTGAAGAATGAATAAAAAAAGTCTGACTCTGTGGAAAAATTTAACAATTTTGTATAAACAAAAAGGCAACTGGAAAGGATACCAACTAGTCACAAAGAGCAATTGAAATACATCTTAGGGAAGGCATAATTTCACAAATCAGCAAAGACATTTTTTTCTCAGAATATTTTTATGTTGGAAATTATGAAATGCTTGATTAATGAAGCCATTATATAATTCAGAAAATAAGTTTAATTGTGTTTCTAAGCAAAATGTTGCCTTATGGGTATTATGAAACTGATCAATAAAGCTGTACCTAATTCAGCTCTTTAAACTTCAGGTTTAGCAATTTGTGCCATGAAAGTTATAGACCCCCCCGCTAAAGTAAAATTATAGAGTAAAATTAATTATAGATTTAGGGACTAGAGATTCTAGACATCTAAATTGAAGATAATTTTTAGCTAACTGGATACACTATAATTACCTGTGTAATTAGTTGAAAATTTAGAAACAGTTTTAACAATGCAATGTTCAAGAAATGAGTTGTAATTTATATTAGGATATCTGTCTTGGGAGCTAACATTTGGTCATTCAATTTAAATTTCAGCTCCTAGCTACTGCTTGGATATCTAATTTCTCAGAGACATAAACCTTTGAGTATAAAAACTATATACAACAATTGGGATGTGACCCTTCAGAGCTGAGCGCTGCACTGCCCAGTCTTCAGTTATCTAACCCTTAGATGCAATTCAAATGCCTGAATTAGACACAATTTCTCTAAATAATGCATAGGAAATGCACCTTGCAATGGCCATTGACATGCTCTGAGAACTTGTCTTGAATTTAACCCTGTGTCTTATAGAAGACCCAAGTTTGAACATGGAGGTGACTTTAATATAACAATGCTGGGACTGAAAAACTGATCTAATCATGCGTGTCTTCTAGAGAGCCGTTAATATAAAGGGGATTGAAGGAATATTTTTCCATGCACATTTTGGGATTAGGGTGCCAAACATAGGTTAGCACAGCAGGAGACAGAGATTCAAAGATTTGCTTTTTTTTTTTTTTATTTTTTTTATTTATTTTTTTTTTTGATCAGAGGTATTTTGCAGCCAGGGATGCATTTGCAGGGGCCAATGCTTTATGTCCCTACACTTAGGACATCCAGCCAATGAATCCTAGATGACTGCCACTATTTTTATTTGGTACTTTTAGCTTTGGCTGTAAAGAGCCTCTTGCACATATAACTATTTCATATATATGTTTGCACGTATGTATGCAATTATATATAATTGTTTATACAATTATATATGCATAGTTCATACTGAATTGCAGTGTGCCTTGTCTGTTCCTTGTTTTGGTATAGCATATTCCTGTTCAGTCATTGTCCTTTAGTAATTCTTCTTGTTTAACTAATTGTTTAAAAACTTCAAAAGATTACTATAAAAAAACTCTTTTTTCTTTTACTGTTTATCCTTCAATGCGATTCTAACCATTTTAATTGGTTTTGAATGGATGAACTTAGTTGTGTTAGTTGGAAATACTTAAATGTGAGCAAAGAGCCTATATTTTCTGTACAATATTATTGAAAAAATTTCATTAATATGCAGGATTGCAAATTGTGAGTATCTTGCCTGCATGTAGACTACACAGAAACCATAACCAACTCCTTTCTCTGTATCCTGGACAAGTAGATTTAAGACCTCAGAAAAGTCATGCTGAAGCCCTCTACACATTGCATTGGAGACCATTATTTGGTAAAAAGTGCTAAGGAATAGGGTCTTTATGGCAACCTGCCTTTTTCTGAGTTTGTAAACTGTAGCAGGACAGCAAAGGAAGTAGTTCTTGACTCCCTGCAAAATCTTCTCTTATATGTGGTTTCTGTACATCCTGGTGGATTAAGGAGATTCCTTTCACAGGGCTAAGGAGGTGTGCTTCATTTCTGTGGCTAATTCTTCAGGATGTAAATGAGAACTTTGTTTTCCATCCAAAATTCCTGCTGCCAACAGCTCTTAGCTTCTACTGAAGCCAGACTGCAGTATAAGGTACAGTGTTCAACAAAGCCAGAAGGAATAAAAGCGAGGAACACATGTCTGTAGTCTAGTATGACTGGATTTCACAGGTGAGGCAGTGTTTCCCTGAAATTTGCTGTTCCTGAGGGGCTGTAAACAGCTCCTCTTCCTCTTTCTCTCATTATTAAAAGAAAAGTAACTGTGCTTGCCTCTCTGGTAGGAAGTTCAGTCCTATCAGGCTGTTTCCTTTACAGTGGATCCTGTTCTAAGGACCTCAAATCAAGTGTATTATAAGCCTTCTGAAGTCATAGAATCACCTAATCAATTAGGTTGTCAAAGACCTCTGAGATAATTGACTTCAACATGCCCATGTGAACTACACCATGGCACTATGCACCATGTTCTGTCTTTCCTTAAACACCTCCAGTGTTTAATGACAGTGACAATTAATCCACTATCTCCCTGGGCAGTCCATTCTAATGCCCAATCACCCTTTCTGTGAAGAAATTCTTCCTAATATTCAACCTAGACCTCCCTAGGCACACCTGGGTTTTTTGTCTTGTAGATTTGAGTTCACCTAATTCATTAATCTAATAATTATTTCCCTTGAAAATAAGAGAAATTGATGATGAGAATTATGGGTCTCTGAAAGCATGAATCTTCAGAAGTTGGAATCTTACAATTGTAGTTATAAAACCAGTTTATTAAATTCTCTACTATCTTAGCACTTGTGTTACTCTTTCATGAATGTGGCTTAGCTGTGCCTCCTCCTCTGTATGCCAGCAGTGAAGAGGAAAATGGGAACTAAGTTGCCTTTTGTCTTTGCCTCTTTCTGAATCTTACCTTTAAGGAACAGGGCTATGAACTTGTGGCCTCAGCAGGATCTATTCACCCTCAGCAGGGTGAACGGTATGGAAGGACAAGAAGATGTTTTCTGTCTTGTGATCCTATCAGCATAGGTGTATAATGAGGTATTTGAATGCAAAGAGAGAATTTATTATTTGAGCCACAATTATCTTTTGGTCTGGAAATCTTTCTGAGAGTGAGAATATAAGAAAAGAGCCTTTTAAGAGACACAGTGGTATCTGGCTCTACTACCTGCATACCTGGAAATTCAGAGGTTCTTTTGCAGCTATTAATTGCAAATATCATCTTCCGTGATATTTTATTGTTACAACATTGAACAGGATTTAATAGTCTTTCATCAAATAAAGACCTGTGGAGTATGAAACCCACAACAAAACTGGGTTCCAAATGAACCTGTGATGTTGTGGAAATGGAAGTGGGTGAACAAAAAAATGATAGTTCAATCATCGTAAAATTAGTATTGTCTGGTCTGCTATCATTTCCTTATAATCCTTTGAACAATGGCTTTGTGCACTGACACTGGACTTCTTTATTTGTACTGGTGTTAATTAACATGGCCTCCTAGATAATCAGCCTATCTTTGTTAAAATGAGAAGGTTATGCACAAAAAGAGATGTTGTGTACAGGTGAGGACTAAGCAGAAAAACGTTGTAGCAATTTGCTGAACACGGAGGCTTATTGAGGATGCAGTCCTGAATAATACACACTAGCTTTGCTCTTCCCCCTTTAGTGTGTGTAGAGAAGCCATGAATGATTCATGGTCTCCCAGCTGAGCGGGGCTTCAAAGGGGCTGGTTGTGATTGGGTGTCCTGGGTGAATTGCCGCGCTGCAGAAACGCCTGCACCCTCAGCACTGGAGGGGTGAGGAAGCACTTTCATCTGGGCCTCCAAAGTGTTTCGGGTCACAGTTCACCAGGAGATAACGATGTAGATGTACATTCAGAATTAGCTGCAGAGATACCTGTGTAGTGCGGTGTGGAAAAGTGAGCCAGTTAGATCCCCAGTGGATGCTGTGAATCAATTACTGTGTTCTGAATACAAGGTTGGCTGCAGGGGATAAACAGATGTCAGAGAATTTTTCCTAATAAGACCATAGTAATAGAAGAGCACTGTCAGCTTCGTTTTACATTCAAAATCTCATTTCCTCTTTATATGACCAATTTTATTAGGCCTCTAAACAAAGATATTTTATGTAACTGATAGCTGTATAATGAGAATAGTATCATTAAATTTCTTTTTTTCTTTTTTAACAAAGACCGAAAGAGAAAGCAGAAATGAATCTTGGCAAAGTTAGAAAGAAGGTGTGTAATTTAGGAGGCTGGATGATCATTTCTTATCCCTTCCAATGAAAGACTGTATTGAACAGCTTGCAGCTGCCTTTTATGCTGAATCATAATCACCTACATTCCAGAGCAAAATATTCTTACAGTCAAAGTTGGTGATTAGCTTGTACTGTTCTCTGTACTTTATGCATATTTTGTCAGTGTCTGGCATATAAAGCTGTGATCAGAAACAAGAACTAGCTTTGGGTTTAGTTAATGAATCTTACAACAGGTCATACACTTGCAGTTAGCACCATATTCTCAGTATTTTTCATTTCTGTACAAAAAACAAAATACCAAGACACAGGAGCGCACTGTGTGTTTCTGCAAATTTTGAGAGTAAAAACAATGAATTACTAGAGATACTTAATACCTATCATGTTAATCTTTCAAACAGAACACAGGTACAATATATACAATCTGCAAATACTGAAACACTAGACTAAGGGGATACCCTTGGATGTAGCATGTTCATAAATTGCTCACATGCAGATTATGCTAAGAGTTTTTTCTCTTTTGAAAGGAACAGATGTTGATATGTTTTAGTTCATACTTTTGCCATGAAGACATTGTTGCTTCATGTGGCAGAAATCTGAGCAAAATTTAGCTTTAAATATTGGTTTGCAATGAATGCATTTTAGTGTCATGCCAACACTCATAGTGTATCTCATACAAAATCTTAATTCCAAACACTTCACAAGAAGGGCAACAAAAGAGAACTGCAGACAACATTCAGAACATTTTTGACAAATAGGTCAACCATCTGAGCCCCTCTATGAAGTTATGCTCATATACAGCTTATACTGGCCAAATTAAATTCAGCAGTATTTGGGTAAATAAGGCATAAACATAACTCAAGGTTTTGTTCACTGAAATTCGTTAAAGCAACACAGGCAAAGACATGACCTAAACCCCTATCGCTGAGGTACCTAAGCCTGGCTTTTTCTCCCTCCCCAGGTCTTACATATACATGGCTACTAATATTCAGAAGTGTGTCTCTTGAGGCAATCACAAATCGATAATATATCCCTGTGCAGGGAATAACACAATGCTTCAGTCCATAACCTCTCCATGTCAAGACCTGAACAGTTGTCTAATTTTGACTTTCCTGAGGTTTTTCTTCATTGAAAACTTGGAAGCAATATCAGTCACAATGGTATTAAAACTTCTTCTCGAACGTGGTTGTCCCTAGGGTTTCTCTCCAGGAGCAGTTCTACCCTAAACATTGTGCTGCCACCACTCCCCAGAGCCTGAGGGCTGCAGCCGTCCCAAGCACTGTTGGCCACATTCACCATTGTTCCTCTGACACACACCATGTTACCTGCAATACAGCAATCACAGGCAGCAGGGGGAAGGCAGCAGTCAGAAACTTATTTCAGAATTGTTCTCTCCCTCTCCAATTCCTTTAAGATCAGGATATACTATAGTAGCCTCAGTGCATGATCTATATGCATTATCTAACATTGCTCTTAATCTGTAAATCACAGTTTGTGTGCTGCAGCTCAGTGCTGGGAAGGAAGTTAACACCTGGCTTACCTTCTGAAACCTTTCTAGCAGTTTATCTTTTTTTGGAAAGCTCTTCTATTTCTCTCCAGACAGGACAAACAGGAAAACTCTGTGCCCACATTCATGATCCGCCTTTAAAATAAACCATGGTGTTTGTTGATGAGGTGGCATAAACTTGGGCATTCATGATCTTCAAGATGATCATAAAATCAAGGGTGGAATTGCAATGGCTGGGATCTTTTCAAAAGAATTATATGACACAAGCACTTCAAAACCATGAACAAGACAAAATATGTGAAGCAGATGAATAAATTTCTTAGCTGAAAAGGCTGATGACTGCTTAGTCACCAATCTCTCCCAAATTTGAACTCCTGAATTTTCATGTATCCAGACCTCTAAAATATTTGCTGGAACTTTACTGTCAGAGCTCCACTACAGCCTTGCAAATACAAACTTAATGCATAAGGAAGGAACCGTAGAATTTGCTGCTGCTCATAGAGTGATGAAAAAAACAGTAACAGCTTAGTCACTTGTGCTTAACTATGTTTTAAAGTTGTTGAAATTCAGTTCTTTTTCATTTAGAAATAAAAGATTCTAAGTATTTTGCACATCAGTGAAAGTCAGTGTAACATCTTTTGCTCCAGTGGTACTGTGCTGAATTTTAACATCCATGGGCTGAATACAAACAAAGTTCAGAATTTCTGGCATTCAGTACTAGGGCCATGACTCTGTGGGGCATTGTCTCTCACTAGTGACGACTCTGCCAACATTGTCAGTCCATAGGTGTCCAGTGTACAACAGTATTTGGAAGAGTTACATGAAAAAAAAATCACAAAAGGGAGCAAATAATGGCAATTACATGGAGACTTCAGGGGCACTCATATTCATGGGACATTACTGAGAAGAAAGGTCTACATGTTTCTGAATTGTGCTTTTTGCAGCATCAGACCAACTTGCTTTTAATTCTTTAATACTCAATAACTGTTTAATAACAGTAAACAGGTGTGGTAGTAACAGCCTCACATCCTTTCTGACACCGGGAACCCAGCAATCCACGTCCAGATGAGCCCTTCACACCGATTTCAGCAGATAGTGGAAATCACCTCCCTGGTGAAGTTCAACAGCATCGCTTTTGTTCTCACTTTTCTAGGGTTTTCTCAAGCAAGCAAACTTGATCTTACATCTGCACAATACTGGGCCTTCTAGATGATACATGAAAGTTCACAGAGAGTGTTAACATTCTGACATATCTCCATAGCAGCAGCAAGCTCTTACAAGCACAGGTGGTGCTGTCAATGTACAGGTGGTGTTGTCAAAGGCAGCACATATGAGTGTCACAGTGTGTCCTCAGGTTGTGCAGCAGACATTCATGCTAAAACCTACAGTATCTACAGCTAAGGTGTATGGCTAAACTCTGCTAAGATTTCCATGAAGCCATCATGCCCTCATTTAAAGTGTCTTTGGCAGTGGCCTATTGTAAATACATTTCTTACAGATTCTCATGGACATTTTTTTCAGATTCTATTGAATAAGGAGAAGAAGGAAAAGGCAGAAGAGGGCAACTTAAAGAATTTCTCAGGTTATATTCACAGGATGAAAAAATGGCAAGGTAAGGGTCTAGACTCAATGGATGCAATATATTCATTTGCACAGAATATCAGAAAACACAACAGTGAGAAGGGAAAGAAAAAGTGAATGAATAAAAATATTTTCCATTAGTGATGATATTTAGTCAAGCTGTTTTAACTTTATATGTTGCAAGCCTAGTATTTTGTTCACTAACCCATTTGCTTTTATACACACTACTTTTGTAGTTTTCCTGTGAAGATCAAATTATACAAGAAAAGAAAGATACATAGAAAGAGGGTTTATCTTTCATTGAATACAACTGGTGAAATAAGAATATATGTTTCTGGCTAGATATGCATTTTCTGAAGTCTCCTTCACTCCAACATGTTCAGTGGTGCATTTATTTCAAATAAATTCTGTATTTGTCCACAAAGATCTTTCCCTGGACATTCATCTGCCATGTAGAAATATGTTCAGGTCCAAAGATTATGGCTTGAATTTCCAGTCTTTTCTGTCATGATGGGTTAATATGGCATTACCAAGGGAAAACTGAAATAATTGGTTTTAAACATGAAAGCTCAACACCATAAATTCCTAGGTGTTTTGGAAACATTGCTCCTTTGAGCAGTTCTTGTGCCTTCAACATACCTATTTAAGTGAGTAAATGGGGTTTCTGATCTGGGTTTATATTGTCATCAAGAAGACCTCTGAGACTGGAATTTGTAAAGCTTAGGACAGTGTATGAAATCATAATGGGAGGGAAATGTTTTCTCTGATATACTGTATTTGACTAGATACAAAAATTCACTGGTCAGTTCCCTCCTGTCTTTTCTGAAATGGGAAAATTTCTGAAAAACCTATAGTTGGTCCAGTAAGGTATATTGCAGGCACGTGACTAATAAGTTTTGCACTGAGGAAAAAAAAAAAAAGAAAAAGAAAAAGAAATTACAGCTCCAGACACAACTGGCTTTACTCTTTCCATCTTTGTTAGTAGTTTTGAACTACAGGTCAAATATTCATTTGACATTGATCAAAAAAAATATTTTCGATTTAAAGATAGGAGGGTCTATTAAACCTGGCTGAAAATCTAAAACTACACCCAATACAAAATTAATCAGAAGGGAAACCAAAACTATAATTTTACTGAGATCAAGGGGAAGCTTCAGACTCATTTTTAGAGACAGAGTTTGCAATGCATGCTGTAGGGAATAAAATACGTGGGTTTAATTATCAACAACAGGCCTAAGGACACAATCAGATTAAATTTAAACATGTGTGTAAGAAACAAAATAAATATAGATATAAGGAGATGGGAACAGATACAAATCAATCTCGAGGGAGGTGAGAAGGAAAGGGATTAATAATTAAAATGTGTATGCTACTTGTTTATTCTTAGAGCTGTACCTGTGAGCATGACAAGTATGACTTCTCTAGACTTTATGACGCTGTGTCAGAGTTTTGTGCGGGATTGGAAAAGAATTTAATAACTGAGATCAGCCTCAGCAGTAGTAAGCTATCAACTATTTTTGTTTATTGCAAAACTTAAATGCATGAAGTCCAACAGTCTCCATCTTAAATTGCCGGTACAAATATGCAGTAAGTGGCTTGAAAAAATTCCTCCCCATTTTAAATTGCTTTGTTTTGTGCAAAATTATTGCTGTCTTTTCTAGCTTAATGCAGGGTTCTAGACATGCATACACAGAAAAATAAAAGCCAGAGGAGTCAAGCACTACAATTCTGAGTACCTACAGAATTAATTTTCAACTTATTTCCCGGTTCTTTTGAGGACTGCTTCAGTTAACTTCCTCCAATACCTCATCTCTAGAGCCTATCCCTAAGTATTTTGGATGTGATTCAGTCTGTGCCATTTGGCCTTAGGGCCAAGTATCAGTCTTTTACTATCTTTTTTTTCCCTAATAATATTACTAGAAATGGGAAGAAATATTCATCTCTGCAATACAGATACAGGACCAGCATGAATTTTCTCATTTTCATTCCATACGAATTCATAATAATTATCAAATTCTAAGGGTAGTGTATAGTGTTTGTATGTAAGTGCCTCTGGAAAGGCCTTTAGATTGTGGGGATTACAATAGGATGTTTCTTTTCTTCAAAGGTATTTGAATTTTTTTTGATGTTGTGGATTTTCTTTCTCATGTCTCCTTCTCTTTCTCATACCTTTCTTACTACCTTGATTTTAAAGCTTGTCGCAGCTATTGCTCTCCTGTTAATATAATATGGGTCTATCTCAATGAAAAATGCATCTGCTCTAAGAAATCCTTAATGCTTGATTTTGTTTCACTCTCCCCTCCTCCTCTATTAGAATTATTTTCCTCTGTGTATCTTTCACCACAATGTTAACTGTTTCCAGCATGGCCTGTCTTATGTTGGTGACCTATCATGAAATGGAATATTAGATTTAGAGTGTCCTATGGCCCTGATGATTTTAATCCAAGAGCTGTCA
Organism: Turdus rufiventris; assembly: GCA_013186435.1. NCBI lineage: Eukaryota > Metazoa > Chordata > Aves > Passeriformes > Turdidae > Turdus > Turdus rufiventris. Next base: position 3,956,403 of record PYHW01010678.1, read on the forward strand.
GGCCTTTTGATATCTCCTGTTCTTACATATCCTGAAGTTGCCAGCTGTAAGGATGGAGCTTTCCCACAACTGCAACAAAAGGAAAGAGGGTGCACACTCAGCAGAACTTGCTAAAGGAAAACAAATAATGAAAAATATGACATTAAGGGGTGTCCTCTCGGATAGAGAGAAGAAAACAGCTTTAGAGATGGCACTTCACACATAAACTTGGAAAGTTCTGAGATACTGTGCTAATAAACATAATGTAAAATTGAGAATATGAAGGATGAACAATTAAGCATATTGAGCTCTTGTAAGGATATAAATTAACTCTTCTACAGATTGCCTACCTGTAGATAGGGCATAAAATGCATGTCAGCAAAAGCAGTATCTCTCAGAGAGCTTCTGCAAATAAATTTGTGATTTCTCTCTTGTTAGAAAATCCCTAATAACTTACTGCTTTATCAGTTATAGAAAAAAAGTCAGGACGCAATGAATACAGAACCATTTTCAGTTTATCTTGGGACATCTTTGCTAGATAAAAAAATCCCGATTTAGTTACTTCATAGCACATGAGTTGCTCCATTGATTTAATCTGAATATACCCTACCTATTCTTATACTTTCTTAATTACTTTAATGAAACATGGTAAAATCTCCACAAAGTTGCACGATTCCTTTTTCTTTTAGGATTCAGATTCTGTTCTCTGATGCATAAACTAGTGGCTAATTAGCTTACAATTCATACATATATAGCCCTAGCTTTTGGTTTGTATAATTTCAAGATTATGTAAAGCTAAGAAATACTGTATGTATGATATCTACTAAACAGTGTATCTGAAAAATGCAAGTAACTCACAAAACTGAAAAAAACCTATATTTTGGCAACTATATGATTGCAATAAAATCTATTTTGTTTTATTTTTACAAATCCTAACAACACTTGAGATATCTCCCCTGAGGTTTTGTTTTTTCCTCCTTCTGAATATATACATTTTTATATTTGTTTGGTTACTAAGACTGAGGCTTCAGTCCAAGGAATTGGAAGTTGCAGCCTTTCGACAGCCATTGCTTTATTCTTCTATCATGAAAAGGATCCTAAGTAAAGAACACCAGCAGTGACTTGCATCGCTCCTGGGCATTTTTTTGTTCTTGTGATCTTAAGTCCACTTATTGTGTTTTCTGTTATTTGGAGGTCACCAAACTTTGATCACTAGGGGGTAGTGTGGGGCTTTTCCTTGATCTTAGGTTCCACATTCTTCAGCCTGATGTTTTTTGAATGCTTATATGAAAAGCCTACACTAAATATCCCATATCTATGCATATATATATCTATGCACAATGTCCAGAAATCCCTGGATTTATAAAACCATATCACTCTACCAGTAGAAATTAAATGTGTAGTGGTTTGTTCACTTATGGCAAACTTTCCTGGATTCCCTGGAAGCAGTCAGATATTGCAAATGCCCATTAATCCCCTTAATTTACTCTCTTCTCCTGCAACACATAAATACGCACATATGCAAAAAACCCATTCGGGTGCATACTTGCATTTTTGAATCACTGGCAATAAAATAACAGATTTAGAAAACTGCAAAAAGTGTGACCCCATACCCCATATTAATATTTAATCAAGTGCTCACCATATATTTCAAGTTAGTCTGAGAAAATTAATTAGCCCGAAAGATGCTTGTCCTTTAAAGGCACTGTAATCCCTTTTGAAAATGTAAATGAGATAATCCTTTGGTGAGTGCAAGCAACTGTTCATTTAATTCGGTGTGAGCTTTTCAGGGTGTCAGTAGAAACCCATCCTACGTCATTTGAGTTTATTGGTTATAAATTTACCACCTAAAGAATTTTGTGGAGAAAAAATTGAGATAATTTGCTTCTCTTTCTTTCAAATCACTTCTTCCCTTGCATAAATCTGAGTCTGACCCAAGAAGGGAATGTAAAAACCCATTGGGGACCCTTCCTTTTCTATTCTTCTTAATTGATTCCCTTGTTATCAGGAGACTAAGAGGCATTCTTGAGATCAAGGAAGGTCTAATACTATTTGAACATACAGTGAGGAAGACTATGAAATAATGGATTTCAAAAGTAGGAATAACTGTTATCCCCCCTACCTGCTACTCTCTTGTTACCTCATAAATCAAAACTACCTCAATTTCTGGTTGTTATAGACTAGATATGCCAGTTTGTTTCTCATAGAAATTTAAATATAGAATTTTTTGCCTCTATTGGTTACTGTAGAGGGTTTTTTTGCCAACTCTAAATATTTTCTTGCTTAGAACTTGCCATTTTCTGGTTTCAAAATTCTGAGGTTTTTTTTGGCTGATCTAACTTCTACCTCATCCTTTTCTTCAAGCATAAATATCAGCTGTACATTTTTGTGCCTAAGCTAAACTATGATATAGATGGTATGGCTTTTAAAAACTTCTGATGGTTATTTTCTCTCTTAATAAATGACATATCCTCTTCCTATAAATCTTTCCTCTATGTTTCCTACTGCACTGTCTGTGCAGGATATACACTATAACTAGTCCCATGCATAAATAGTCGCCCTATGGAGGACCCTACCAGTTCTTCCTGAGTCTCATCTTTTTTGTTTGTTTGTTTGTTTGTTTTTAAAATAAATGGACAGATCCAAGGTCAAAAACACTTTAAGGACTCATTTCCATAAAATTCTCTGAAGACCAAATATTCTTACTGACTCATGAAGTTTCAACAAAATAAGGGATGATAATAAGATTATACACTTAAATGTAAGAACTCTTATCTGAAATGCTGCTACTATGTGCATTTTTGGATACCAGAATATGAAAAGGAAATAAAGCTGTTAGAGAGTGTGAAAAGGAAATCTACAGAGATGATGAAGGGCCTGGAGGGGAAGCCACATGAGGAGTGGCTGAGGTCACTTGATCTCTTCAGCCTGGAGGAGACTGAGGGGAGACCTCACTGCAGTCTACAAAACATCCTTGTGAGAGGAACAGGAGGAGCAGGCACTGATCTCTTCTTCCTGGTGACCAGTGACAGGACCTGAGAGAACAGCCTGAAGTTGTGTCAGGGGAGAGGTTAGTTTGGAGATTAAAGTTCTTCACCAGAGGGTGGCTGGGCACTGGAAGAAGCTCCCCAGGGCAGAGGTCATAGCACCAGCCTGACAGAGTTCAAAAAGTGCTTGGACAACACTCTCAGAGATATGGTCTGAGTCTTGGGGTGTCCTGTGCAGAGCCAGAAGTTGGACTTTGTTGATCCTGTGTGTCCCTCTCAACACAGGATATTCTATGAATCTACATGAAAATTTAGAATAAAAGTAGCTGAATTTGTAATGTACTGGAAAACTACTGCAGCACATCTTAGATCCCTAGGTCTCACTGAGCCTATATTTGTTCTTCTTATTAACATGGACAGACAATCAGCAGCAGCTCAAGGTTTACATGTAAGAGATAATCTTGGAAGCATAGATTCTTTATTCTGTGGTGTTGTTTGCAGCTTCTTCAACATTTGAATGTGGTCCAGTCTTCAGGAGCAAAACAATCCCTCTTATAGGTGAGTCTGTATCTCTAAAGAGATGTCTATAAATGGATGTCTGTGTAGCAGTTCTGCCACAGATTCCTTGTGTTTTCACTTACAAGGAGGAATATATGTGTTCATGTCTTATTTTTAATAGCAAATAATCTATTTCACACTGTGCTGGTCTCTTTTACTTCATTGTGTAAACAAAAAAATTAAAATTTTCCATAAAAAAAGTCTTCCTCCAATGTAACAAGTGCATGGAAAATTTCTCATTGATGATACTTCTTTCTTTAAATAGTTCCTGAATTTTTAAAAAATTAATTTACCTTCCTTAAAAACCATGAAATAGCATCTTACCTTAATTTTCTTTGGTGACTCAAAAGATTGGGGTGGGGGGGGAGGATGGAGTTAATTTAGGGCAAAAACAATTCCTGGTGATCTGGTGATCAATTAAGAATTTTCATGTTTCTGTCTCTCTCTCTGTCCCCTCTGACCCATCATGTTCTCAGACCCTTCCCTACTATTGTGGGTAATTTATTCTGTGTCAGCATCAGTTTTAGTCCCCTCCAATTCACTGACTGCCAAGTTTACAAGATTACGTACAGTGATTTTTGTGCAGTGGACACCTGTCCACCAGGGATTCAGTGAACTGCGAATGTCAACTTGGACTTAAACTAGTGGCCTAAAGCTACAAGGTAAGCACAATTTCTTCTGATCCAACATAGCTCTTACAAATGTTGTTTTCAAAAGACAGGGATGCTAGCTATTTGTTACAGCACTAAAATGCATGTTTGGCATCGGGAACCCCCAGAACATGGAGGCACAGTGAGAAATTCAGGTTGTTCTACTTTCGGTGGTTTATCTTGTCTATGTTCCCCAACCCACTTTCTGAAATTGGACAGGAATTTGATAAAAGGCAAAGTAAATCTGACAATGTCATATCAGTTCTCCCCAAGGAGTTTATGCACTGGTATAAAATCACTGAGAAGCAATCAAAGAGCAACCAGGTTACAGCTTTGGACAATCAGTGCCTAAATCTATAGAGCAATTTGAGTTACTTACACCCTTTTGCCCCCTCCCCTCTTTTTGACCTGCTTCCCCTTAAGCTGTGAAGAGAAGTATATATTGTTGCTATTAGATTTCTGTAAGCTGCACTGCACAGGAAGAAATGTGAGGTCACGGGATGGGAGGTTCACCTCCAAATAGCACCATGCAATCTGATGTGGCATATGCATTTAAAAATCATTTCCAGGGATATTTTCAGCAAGAGGAATATACTCTGGATAGCACAAAACCAGAGCAGTTAATGTCAAATATCTAAATAATCTTTGAGTATATCAAAACATATTTATTCCTGACACAGGACACAGTGAAAACAAATCTTATTTTTCCTCTTTTTCAGGTTTAGACTGCATTAAAGCTGTTGCTCCTTCTTCAGGATCATATGGAATTATTTTTCCATACTGTCTTCTACTAAAATTTCTGCAATATCACCCAAGTTAGTCCATAATATACCAGTAGATCTGAAAACAAGAAGGAACAGAGTGAGAAAAAGACAAAATGATGTGACAAGAACAAGCTGAGGTGATTATGAATCCTTGGGAAAAGTCTTCAGGTAAATTATCACAGTTGTAATGACTCCGGTGGAGCACTTTCTTTGACTTCTCTTATGAACAGACTTGTCATAACTTACATGAAGAATAGGATCACTTTCCACAGAGTTGTCACTTTATCTCAGAGCTGAAGATCTGGCTTGGGCCACAATTTCAGCATATTCTGCCTTTGTGTATAACAAAGCGAACCTGCCCTGTGACCCTGGCAGGACTTTCCAGATTCCCTGTCAGGTGATGTCAGCTCATTTATTTCATGCAAGCACTACTAGCCTTAAGGCTGCTCTAGAAACCCCACTAGCAAATAACCCAAATTAATTTAGCCTTCAAGAAAGGTGCTGGAAGCAATGGGGGCTGTGCAATAGTCTGTCATTAATGCTTTCCAAACTTTCAATCTTCTAGCTCCATATTGGTACCTGTTTGTTATTTGGTGCTGTTTCATGAATCAAAGTCTTCTAAGTGTTACATTATGCAACTTGCCATGCAAAAACTAGCTATGCAACTTGTCTATTTTGATTCCAAATTCCCTAGTTTTCAAAAAATACCTTCTAGCAAATCAGCTCCTATCAGGATTTGAAGAATTTTAACAATGGATGTCTCCAGCTGCTATTTCTCTCAATGAAGAATAAGTATTTTTTTGTAACTTAGACAAGCAAATGTTACCTGCTCTCAACTGAGACATCAGTTATTGTTCAGATATTGAAGCTGGTAGCTGCAGAGTGAACAAATATATTTCATGCATGTTAACAGGTACTTTATGTTCCACAGCCTTGCTACATATTCCTTTGAAAATGAGCTTCCCACAAGCAGCGTAACTTCCACTATTTTCAATCCATCTTGTGGTCAAACTCTCCATTTTCAAGTGTCTCAACACAGGTCCTGTAAAACTTAAAGTATTTCTAAGAAGCATCTGATCATTTTCCACATTCAAGGCAACAGCATCATCTGTTAAAAGCTGATCGCATTGCTCTCATTACTGCAATGGCAAGGAATTATTTGTGGTATCAGCTTACATGGCAATGATGATCTGTATGCACTTGTTAGCTCTTGAACAGCATTTACATGGGACAGACAGGAAGAGATATTGCTGTTCATTTCAGTTTGTATGGGGAAAAGCAGCAATTTTAATAGAATGAACTCTCCAGCCAGCTCCAACTGCTGGAGTTCTCTGGCAATGCCAGATGAAAATCTGCACAGCTTGCTGGATACTTGCAATGAGGAGGGATCTTTTGCAGTGTATCCATGGTGGAGAACAGACACTGAGTTATGGGGTGAGGTTTTGTTTGGCCTTGCCAGCTTCAAACATACGCAGCTGGAGGGGGTGTGGGTTTGTGCACTAGCCTGCCCTTTCACTCATGTACATGCAAGTGCCTATTCAGAGTGAATTTTACAATTTTTCATATATAATTTAGACCTGTTATGGGCATATACTTCAGGATGAATACATGAAGAAGCTTGCATAATTTATGTCTCATCTATTTATGCACTTTCCACTATAGATAACATAAAATGTGATACTAGAAAACATGACTACTGTCTTCAGTAGATTCTGCCCCAAATCCCTGAGCTTAGCTTCAGTTCTTCCAATGAAACTCTCATTTAAAAATTAATATTCAGTGTCAGAAAGAGCATGAGTTTGATGATAGCACTCAGGTAAAACCTAAGCTCTTCAGCTGACAAAACAATTGACAATAAGGCTATTGCCATTGAACTGGGTGCAGATGTTCATATGCTGGCAGTGGGGGCTGCAGGGGGCACAGCTGATCCCTTCAGCCAAGGGGGAGTGACCTGGGGGAGAAAGAGTTTAAGAAAGGGCAAAAAAACTGAACAAGAGAAGAGTGAGGGGAAAAAAAATGTGTGAGAAACCTCCTACAGACAAGAGGAAGAGGAGGAGCAAAGCAGAGAATTCCCAGAGGAGTCTGCTTGCCCTTGGAGGTGATCATGGTGGAGCAAGTATCTATACTGCAGTACATGGAGGACCCCACCCTGGAGAAGTTGGATATTCCTGAAGGAAGTTGCAGATATGGAGAGTCCATGCAGCAGCAGCAGATAAGAGAAGGGAGGGGTAGCAGAGAAGAGTTGTTACGGACTGACCACAGCACCCATTCCCCTTGTGCCCTTAGGGATTTGTGTAAAGCGCTTTGGATTTTTTCTTTGTTTCTCATCATCCAACTCTATTTTAAATTGGAAATAATTTAAATTCTTTTCCCACAAAGACTGCTGTTCCTATGATAGCAATTGGAGAGTGTCTTTATTGTAATTATAATTATCAAACTATAATTACAATAATTCTATTGAGATATTCTATGAACACAGTTAGGTTGTCACTTCCACAGGTTACTTTGGTGGGCTGACCTCAATCTCTTCTACTGGTGTGAAAACAGGTTTTGTCTTTATAGGTCATTCTGTGTTGCTGTTTCTTAAGAGCTTTTTGTTGAAAACACAGTAGTAAGTGACCGAAGACTACTGTCTGAAATAATTTCTCCACTGGGAACCTACTCTGATGCTTCATGTCTGGGCACTGGATGTAGACCTTGAAATCATACTGCTCATGATATCCAGTTTCTCTGGTTCTACAGCATTTCAGTCCCAGCAAGGTATTTTTTTTATCATGTTGACAGAAGGGATAGAGGACCTGAAGGAGACAGACATCTCTTTCAGTGGCCACTGGAAGGCAGGCATCATATCATGAGGCTTTTCAGATGGCACAAGACAACTGATTTCACTGCCAAATTCCATCTTACCTGATCTAGGACATCTAGTGCTTCAATTCAGATTTTTGTATCAATTCTGTGTGCCTGGTGCATAAATGTTTACTTGAAGGCTCACTGAAAGCTCAGGGAAACTCCATGGCTCATCCTTCCAAAGTGCACCAGAATTAGTACAACATCATAAAGGAAACTAGAATTCTATGCCTTTTAAAGAGAGTGAAAAACATCCAGTACCCAAAGTTAAGTTCTTGAGTTCTCAAGTCTTCTTCTGTGGTGTTGCTCTCCAGCCTTTTGTTCCCCAGTCTGTCTGGACATGCAGGGTTGCCCTGTCCCAGGTGCAGAATATGGCACTTGTCCTTGGTACAGTTTGTGTTGTCAATGATTGTCCAACCCTCAAATTTCATATGGAAGCACCTAAACACTGCCATTCAATTTATGGCACATCAAACTCATTTAATTCTTTGACAAGTAGCCAACTTGTATTTTGAGCTTGGTTTTCTTCTTGTCAGTTGTTTGGTAGCATATATTGCTAATAAAAATTTATTTAAATGGAGAACGCCTTTAGTTAGAATCTTATTGAATATAATGAAATGTATCATAAGCTGCCTCAGAGAAGTCCAGCAAAACTTCAATTGCTCAAGGGGAAAAGATTCTAAATAACATTGGAGAAAAACTGTACTGTCAGTGTGTTCCCAAATACTTAGGGACAGCTCTGGAGATCAGAAGTCTAGTTGTATGGAGTCACTATATTAATTTTAACACCTTCCCTGGGGCCTTGCTGCAATCCAGTGTTTTAGTAATAGTTGAGGTGACCCTGGAATAATTTAGGCATTCAGCTCTTTTACACTTATACATGTCTGACAGCAACATCATGACTAAATAGAGGACACCTAAGTAATTATATTACCTGAGAAGAAAACATAGCCTCCAAAAAAAAGGAAGTGATCAGGTATTAGTGCAAATCTCAGTGAAAATACCTTTTTTGTGAATCCATCTCTCATTGTCTGCCTTTTCACACCTATGGTCTCTCACATCATGAGCTAAAACCAATGGGTGCACGCTTGCAAAATAAACCAGAGTGCGGTCTCCAAATCACATTTAATTTAATGTATATATATGTATATACATTAATGAATTGCCTCTGTTATACAATTAAATTTGAAAGCACATACTATGTGCACATTGGCCTTTTACTTTGGATCAAGAAGCTGCTTTTGAACTGGACTTTCAGGTCAGCTCAACTTGCCCCTTTCAGGTTATCATCAACAAATGGTCTCAGCATTCAGACTGGATTCATCTTTGACAAAAAACAGACATGATTTGAGCAATGCAGAGAAGTCACTTCTGGGCAATGATTGCTCCCTGGGGACTGGGCATGACTTCCTGGAGTGGGGAGCTGTAGGAGCTCTTTATGGGAGAGGCAAGGCAGGGTCTCACAAGAAGGTCCCACTCCACCACCCTAGCCTGGGAACAGGACATGCCAGAGACCAGTAACTTGCATGGTGCTGGGGGTGGGACTGGAATTAATGTGGTGCAAAATTAATTTGTGGTGCACAACCCACAAAATCTGTATAGTGTTGCAAGGGTTTTGCTTTAGAGACCTTCAGAACTTGCACCACAGTATTTGCTTTTGTGTAATTTTGCCACATCACTTGCTTTAGACTCTATCCTCTCTCTGCAGAACAAAGGCAGATAGATGTCTAGAAAAGCTGCATCTAAGCTTGTCAATGTGTTTTCACTGTGGGCAATGAAAAGAAAAAGGTCTTTTCTGGTATAGTTTAGATTAGTTGTGTGAAACTGCCTTAAAAATACTTTTTCTCTGACTGAAAGTGCATAATAGAATTAGCTCAGCTCTGGTAGGCACATACATCTGAAGTTAGATGAGACAGCTCTCATATGTGCTGAAAAACTAGGCACAATTTAGTCATATGTATCACAAAACAGTATGACAGATAAAAGGGACTCTTCACAGATTACCAGGGATGTGAATTCCCCCAAACTAGCCTCAAGGTGGCTTCAACCATTTATTTCCTCAAACAAAACAACTGATTTGATGACTTAGAAGGCTGGCTTCAAATGCTGTTGGCATAAAAATCATGTAGTCCTGTAACTCCTAAAGATTTATTGCAAGTAAACAAAGCCAAACTCTATCATTCTCAGACCATTAGTTGTCCTTAGGGGAAACATAATGATTGCTACCTTTATACCTGGAGCTGAGAAGTAAAATAGGAGCTGAAGTGCATTTAGAAAATAGAGCTGAGACCACTTGATTCCTCTTTCACACACGTTTTCTCACTACCCATGGCCAGGTATGTTCCCCTGTGTCAGTTCTGGCATTTTATTGAACACCACATTGAATTGATCCATCTCTTGAAGTTCAGAGACAGTCCATTTGCCCAGACTTTCCTGTCCTTACATTCCCTCAGAAAAATAAAATGAAATAAAATTTAAAAAATTAAAAATTACTTTTAGATTAGCTCAGTGAACGTTGGAGCTAGTACAGGCCTCAGGGCAAGATTTTCCAAATGCAAGCAAGGGAAGAAAGAAGAGGCGGCTGAAAAGCAGAGGCAAAGTTACTTGTTCAGTAGACTCAGCCACACTTTTGGCTTGTACCCCAGGACAGCAAGAGCCTTTTCTGGCTTTGGCAATCTCCTAAGCTAGAGAAACTACCCTGTGGAACAACTTTATTGGAATTTTCAGCTATATGGAGTGCTGGTGATGATTTTCCAAGACTGCTTCATTTATATAATGACTCGGGAAGGTTCCTTATCACCTCCTCAGAACTGATACTTAGCATAGAGGTGTGACTTTATATGCAAACATTAAAGTACAAAACTTTTCTCACTGTCTTGGTCCTGACTAGAAAAGTGCTTTCTTGGTAATGGATATTCACCACTTGCTTGAGCAGTATTTTCCTCACTTTTCATAGACTAACAAATAAGTCAGCAGTTTAAGTGTTGTGCTGAACACAGAACTTCACTAAGCATTGTGAGAGAGAATGAGGTATGGGAAAGAACTGGTTCCAAGGGCAACATCCCTCCAACCTAACTATTTCTCTGGCACCTTTTCTACAAAAGCTGCTTGTCCAGGTTGTGTGCATAACACTGGGAAGTCAGTGAAACATAGAAACTAGTAAAATGAGTAAGGAAATGTCTCACACTAGGCCTGAGGGTAGAATCCTCCAGCCATTTAGTATTCATAGTTAAAGTCCCTTTTAGACTTGGAGGTTAAAACCATTTCAGTCATTTGAAATGAAAATCTGAGAAAGACCACAGAATTATAAACAATCTGACAATGAGCTGAATGTTGTGAAGCTGGGATAGAAACCACCAGACTCAATGTGGTTATTATTGGGTGTGTCCTATACCAATTGTAATCTACAGGTCAAATTCAGGCAAAGGTGTGTGGCTAGGTCCTAAAGGCAGGATAGAGAAGACAATTCAGAGAGAACTCTTAAACTGTAGCAAAGTTCCACACAGCTCAGTCATGTCAAAACTTAGGGATGCTTTGCATGGGTTGCTGAATACTCCTTGAGTGCTCACGCAGTCAGGAACAAACTGAGGACCACAGGGCACCCAAAGTGTCAGCTGGATACCAGATTCTAAGCTTCTTTGTAATGAAGTTATATCTCAGTACATCTACATTCAAAGTAGAAGGTTCCTAATATTTCTCATTTCTTTTTGCTAATCATGCAGTCTGCGTCAGTTAGACATTTACACTATGTCAGATGTAGGCATACACAGTTAGGGAGAAGGAATTGTCCCTCTAATTTTTTGTGAACATTTTAATATAAAACCTCCTCTAAAAAACATGCATCATATTTCTAATTATTTTCTTTTTACATAAATTCCCTTCTTTCCTGTGAAGTGGTGACTTTGAGGTTCTGGCCTGGAGTCAATGGACCAGGTCAGAAATATCAGATATTGGCATCAGAGGAAATAGTGAATTATAATGATGTTTCTAGATGTGTGCTTGTCTAGATGTGTTTCCTATCTGTGTGCTTATTCATTGGACTCTTTTGTCATAAAACAGAAATTATTTTCTCAGGATTCTCTTGGTGTGTTGATCTCCACTGGCTGCCAGTCTTTCTTTCCCTCGCAAAGAAAGTGAAGAAGATCATGGGTCATCACGTGACAGGGAAATCACTTACCTGTTGTGCTGGTTTCAGGTGGGTGTAGTTAATTTTTTCATACTGGCTGGTACAGGGCTGTGTTTTGGGTTTGTGCTGAAGGTTCGGATGAGCATTTAGAGCTGTTTTTGTCATTACAGAGCAGGGCTAACACAGAGCCAAGGCTTTTCTTTTTTTTCTACTGCTATGCTGACAAAGGAGCTGGAGGTGCATGGGAGGTAGGGAGGAGAGACAACTGGGACTGGTGATGCAAACTGACCAGGAAGATATTCCAGACCATATGGAATCATGCTCAGTATGGGAGGGAGGAAGAAGGAGTAAGGTGGGATGTTTGGTGTGATGGGGTCTTTTTCTCCTGGAGATGGCTGAGCACCTGCCTGCCCATAGGAAGCAGTGAATTCATGTCTTATTTTGCTCTGCTTGTGTGCACAGCTTTTGCTCTTCCTGTTAAACTGTTTTTATCTTAGCCTGTGGGTTTTTCAGTTAGTACCTATTCTTTCCCCAGTCCTGCTGGTGGGAGAGTGAGAGGACATGTGAGTGGGGCTTGGTTGATGGCTAGGGTTAAAGCATACCACCAATTACCATCATTAACAAAGCAGATTCAACTTGGGAAAATGAATTTAATTCAATGCTATCTAAAATAGATTTGAATAGTGTGAAATTAAAACAAAATTAAAAAACAAACCTACCTAACTTCTCAGCTCCTCTATCCACTTCTCCCCTCTTTCCCTCCTGTGCCTTCCCTGCCCCAAGCAGCACAGGGGGATGGCAAATTGGGATTGTGGTGAGTCCATAACAGTTTTATTTTTACCACTTCTTCCTGCTCACACTTTTCTCTTACTGCAGTGTGTATGCTTCATGCAGGCTTCAGTCCTTCAAGAATTGCTTCAGCATGGACTCATCTCTATTGTCCATAGATCCTTGAGGACTTGTTTCCACGTGGGGTCCTCCACAGGCTGCAGTATAACTGCTCTGGCATTGTCCTGTGTATTCTGCAGAGACAACTTGCTTACCATGGTCTTCATGGGCTACGCATAAAGAGCTCTGGTTCTTGGAATACATCTTCCCCTTTCTCCTTCTCTGACCTTGGTGTTTTGATGGTTATTTCTCATATTTTTTTTTTCCCTTTTCCTCTTGTCTCTCAAAATTGCCATGCACCATTTTGCCCTTTCTTAAATACTTTTTCCCAGAGGCACCACCAGGACAGCTGACAGGCTCAGTTGTGTCCTGCAATGGGTCTTTTTTGGAGCCATCTGGAATGGAACAAACTGTTTTTGCAAGTTTTTGCATTCCTTAGAAGATACAGAGCTGAAGACATCCAAAATAGATCAGAAAATCAAGTCAACTGGTATGGAATACAGAGGGTCATGTATGAAGTCCAGAGCATTTTACTGTGCTTTCCACAGACATAAATGTTTTCTGTGTGCATTTGTTAGTTAAATGGTATTTGAAGAAGTCAAGCATATTTGACACCTGACTGGTTGATTTAAGTCTCCATCTCTCTTTTAGTATTGTAAAAAGAGATAACATTACTGGAACATACTTACTAACTGAATTTTGGTGCAGTTCTACAGGTTAAGGAAAATGAATGACTTTGAGATCTGATACTTCAAACTCTTCTGCTTGACTTTAGCTGCTTTCAACTTTCCTGGCAGATCTAGATTATCTATAAGAAATTCACGTGTTATCAATGCCTGGTTCCACAGTAAATTTTGTATAATTATCAGTGCTGTTTTTACTGTAGTCCAACTTTAACTTTCAGCTTATGACAAATGTCCTCTTTTGTTAAATCTTTTATCTCCTAGTTTCCATGGAACTTTTTATATGCAAATAGTCTTGTTTTGAGCCTGCTCTCACCCTTACATAATCAAAGATGTAATTTATTCTGTTTTGGAAGATCCAGAATTTCAACCATGAATGCCAATGTCTGATACTGTTATTTCTATCCTCTTGATGACAACTTGGTGCTGATAATAAACCTTCCTGCTCTAACAGTGGCAACGTTGCCCTCCATTTTCTTTGTTGTGGCCTTTAACACTTTTGAATCTTCATAGTATGTATCAGACATAAACAAAATGATCAGTTAATAAAAATGCTTTAATTTTACCCAAGAGTTGCTCATATAAAAAGACAATAGCTTTTTGAAGCCACTAATTGCCTTGGAGAAAAACAGTTTGTTGGTTACTCAGTCACCTGGCTGCAAAGCATCTCATATTTTGTGAAAGCTTATGACTTAATATTGCAACTGAATAAAGTTTTGTTAAATACACCTAAAATACTAAGCAATAAGCATTGGGAAGTAGGAGATTTATGAAAAAACAATTATTGTATCAAGAATTGTTTTGGAATTATGTTTTGAAGTACCTTAATGATATGAGCTTGATAATTTCATGTACAGACTTTGAGATTTAATTAATCTTTCTAAAATTTGGCCAATTAGTCATATAAGCTTTAACTGGTATAAAGCAGAAAGACAGGCAGTTCCAGGAACCAATAAATACAGAGAAAAAGCATTTAGCAGATTATTCACTTTCAGGGGTTATCTATCTTCAAAAACTGTAGAGAAAACTCAAGACATCTGTATGTTTGAAATCAAGTGAGGTGAATCTCACCCCTAGTGCCAAGACTGTTCTGGGGTAACTCAGAATTAGGTATTGCAGCATGTCCCAGTGAAGCTGCAGCTGGAAGACAGTCATCAAAACTGAGATCACTCAGGTGCATAGCGCAGAAAGTAAAAAAAAATGTTACTATAATATAATTATAGAATCAAATGAAATAGAGTGGACAGGGTTCTCATGGGGTTTCCTTTGTTTGTTTGTTTTCCTGTACCTGTTATCTTACAGCAATCTGGCTATAACAGTAGATATCCCACAGTTAGCTCATCCATTGGGAGAATATCAAAGATTTGACAATATACTCCACCACTATTAGATTATTTATTCAAAGCTGAATTTCTCTATTACTGAATTCTAAATTTAAATGTATTGTTTTTTCTTTTCACATGAAAACATTAGGCCTTATTCTCAACAGCTTTGGCAAGGAGAACAATGTTTTATAGTTTCAGACAAAGTGTAGCAATTACAGCAAGGTGCAGTCCTTTGAGATCAACATTTGTGGCTGGTAGATTACCATGAAAGTAAGGGTATTTTCCACGAAGCCCCTTCCCCTCCGCACTCCGTCACTTTCCATTACTGACAATCCATTGGCATGGCATGCATGGACAAAATTCCCTGTGCACTGAGAGCTTGGGGATCTCATATCTGTTTGTTAAAGTAACAGTTGCATTTAATAAAAAGAAAAATCCATCCTCTATTAATAAATAATGTATACATCAAACATTATAGTCAAGCAAGAAAATACAAACAGTTCTAGTTTTTGAGTTCCAGTATTTGATGTGATGTTTGCCCTTTGTAAAAGTTATACTGCTGACTTATAAGGACATCATATTCATGATTACATTTAGGGCTGTATGGAGCCTTGAGCTTCCATTATGGATTCATATACAATTCGGAGATAAAAAATGTCTCTTGAGCTTTAGGCTGGGATATGGGGCTTCAGCTAGACAGGGTTGTGTTTATCAATTACACAATGTTAAGCACTAAACACATCTTCGGAAGGATGAATAGATGGGGTGAAAGTAGGAGAAGGGTTTTTTGAAGGGTCCCTATTTCTTAAGGATTTAGGTTATCTAATAATTTGTCTAATGCACTCTAAACATTCTCCCCTGTATCCTGTATTTTAAAAAAAAATTAAAAAAACATTTACAAAAATATCAATCTGATTCCAACCTAAGCTATTAACATTATATATAACACAATATATTTACTTTGTGTTTTAACAGAGAAGGAGTTTAATCTACTGATTTTTTTCTACACAAGTCTCTTTTTAATAGATTTTGGGAATTTTTGTATATTCCTAAGGATGCAAATAAGGGCTACTAAAATTTTCAAACACAGTAGTAATTTCCATTGACATTAGTGCAAGTTGAGTATTCAACTGAAAATAATTTCTACATATTTCAGCACTTAATTCACACTTTTAGAAGATGGATCTTCTTTTATGAAATTAATTCATTTATTTAAGCATCTTTGAACTTTACGGAAATGGTGCAGACAGTGTAAGTGTATCCAGGCTTTTATTATGAGAGGAAAAGTAAAAGAGAAATATCTTAGTCTTTTCCTGCTGAAGGCCAACTATCGTTATATGAGATTCCCTAGGCAACCTAAAATTTTCAGACATGATGATGGAAACCCATTGACACTTTGGAATCTAATCACGTTGTTCTAGTGCATCTCCAAAGGTGATGGGGCAAAGGACATGGGGCAACCTAATGAACCTCTTAGGATGCAATTGCCTATTCTTAGAACTCACTTAAATTTAGGTGACTACAATGTAGGTACTGATCTATGATAAAAGGTATCTAAGCTTCTGCTTAGTCAGACGATGTCTATACAGGCTTCAGCTTTATCAATATAGTTATGTAGTGTTATTATATGAAGCTTGACACCAGTTACTTCTTCATAATTTTATATTGCACATCCTTTTTGAAATGTTATGAATCTCATGTAGAGATGTCTTGGATACTACAGACTACTTAATATTGCTATAGATGACTAATCCCACATCTGTTCAATCTAGTCAAAAGGGTTTAGGGAGCTATTCATGCTAACCTAAAATACCAAAATCTGCTCATCTGAATACCTAAAGTAGCTTGCATATATGACAGACAGCTAGCTACCTATGCTGAAGAAATCAAACATAAGATCTAGATAGATCCCTTACTCTGGTGATGTTTTGATAAACATGGATGTGTCATATCAATTTAGATGCTTCACCCTCCAATGACAGTTTCTGAAGGTACAAGATTGTGGTGTCTGACAGCACTGTACAGGCATCTGCAGGACAGCTCTCTGTATCCTATCCTGTCCTGCCCTGTCCTGTCCTGTCCTGTCCTGTCCCTCATGTTTGAAATTAGAAACAGTGGGTGTAGAGATAATTTTTCTACCTCTACTTTCTTCAAGTAAGGCCAAAGTCTTGCTTTTGCTGTGCCCTGAGCTGTGCCATTTCCTTTGCTCGTGCTGATGGTACAATCCAGCCTTGCTAGAATGAAGTTACAGAATTTGTCTTTTTAGTTTGTCTCTGGCAACAGTCAAAAAGCTGCTTCAATCCACAATTTGACACAATTGGTGAAGATAGCATTAACATTAAAAGACTAGTGAATAGCACGTAATTAAAGCTATGATAAGATTAAATTATCTATGATGGAGCATATGACTAAACTGCTGCAATATTCCTGAAACATGTTTGAGTTTTTAAGTGAAAGTGTAGTCCCAGTAGAAATATTGGTACTAATAAGATTTAAATTGGTTAAATTCTTGCTTTGGATAGAATTTAACACATTGCTCTTAAATTTCACACGTGAGAGTAGTCTCAGACCTTTTGAAATTAATATATACAGGCTCACCTTCCAAATATTCCAATTACTAATGTAATCCTTAATAGGAAGACAAAGTCAAGTAAATTTTCTGTAAATCTAATAGCTTTGTCTGGATGAACACAAGAACATTATCTTACCAGTTTGCTTACCAATTTGTTTCTGGGTTCTACGATTCAAACATTAAATAGGTATATCAGAAAGAAAATCCTTTTCATTCTCGTCACATACAGCCCAACAACTGACTGATCATAATTTTTAAAGAGTGGTCTGATGGGTGAATTTGAATCTTTCCCTATTTACATTTTCCAAGAAAACTGATATTTGAAGACCATTCTTTCTGCATATGTTGTACTTATCTGGACTGAATTCTCACAGAGCTCTTCTTTCCTGTTTGCTCTGTCTGTGTATTGACTGCTCAGCTTCACCAGTCTGTACACAAGCATCCTTGGAAATACATGTAAGCAGTAATGTTACTGATTAGACATTTTAATACAATGTGCTAAGAGTATCTCATTGCATATATTGAATCAAATTAGTCTTTAGGCATTTCTGTTATTACTATTTTCTTGCTATAGGCATCTATGTATCTTCCAGTATTTTCCAGCAACAAATCTAAAAAACTTCTGAGGTGGATGTAAAATTTATGGCTATGCACTTAAGTGCTTTTTAATTTTTACTAGGGTAAAAAAAGTTAATAAAGCTACAGTACAGATGATGGAATATTTTCCTTTTCTATCAGTAGGAAATAAGATAACACTTATAAATACTTTCCTAAGAATGCTAAATGAAGTTTATGTCTGCATATAAACCCCATCCTTTTTGATACCCAAATATATTTGCAATACTTCTCTTTTTTTATTCTAATTTGCAACCTAGTCTGTTTAGGGATAGAACATGTAGCTATAAAAGAAGATATTTTTGGGTTTACTCTTGTTAATTTTAGTTACTCTGTTCAGTATTAGAAAAAGCATCAAAATAAATCACAAATTTTCCTTTTTTACTCTTTGTAATGGCAAGATTATATGGAAAGATATTGATATATATTTATTTTTCCATTTTAATTATGAAAACAGCAAAAATCTACAGTTCCCTTTTTAGCTGAATTATGCATCTCATAGTATACTAGACCTTCTGTTTCTCTTTTGTGGTCATGATAATTAAAGGAGCAGTTTTCTTGGTAAAATAAACATCCAAAGTATTCTTGTTTCTGCAAACAGGGGATCTATTAATTCTGCTTGATACACAGAGTATATCCATAATGGATCAGTAACAAAGCATGACATCAAATCTATCTGCACGAAAAATCTAAATTTTAAATATCAAATGCTTAGTCCTTATAGACTTCCTAGATAGGAGTTTCTGAGACCTCCAGAGGGAAGAGCTACCCAGCAAAAAATAGGACCATAAATCAGGCAAATATTAAGTAAATGTGAAGGTAAACATGATTCAGAGTGCATCCCATCCAGTATTTGCAATATTAGAAATGCATGCTCTCGTATTTCACAAAATCACAGGATATTCTGAATTGGAACGGACACGCAAGGATCATCAGGTCCAAATCTGGGTTTCTTACCAAAATCTCCCCATCACAGAAGTGGCTTAACTTGCTCTCTCCAGAAAGGGGGTTGTTTCTAGGGAGAATGAACAGTGAGATACACATTCTTTGAACATAACATCTACAGATTCATAATCAAAAGTCTTAGAAATTACTTTGAAAATTGTAATATGAGGATGTAATTTGCCCTATATGGGACAGCAGCTATGCATCTATAATGTTCAGTGAAATCTCTGTTTCCCTCGACTTTTTTGAACATCCCCATGATCATTCATTATGTGCAAAATTATTTCAATACTTTCCCCCATAGTAACAGCAAGTGACAGCACTCTGTGTACCGCAGTGTTGCAGCACTCTTATGCCATTCACTTCTAAGAAATGTAAGCAGTCTTTATGTACATTAAAAAAAAATTCAATTAAGCATTGTGTCCCATTTTTCAGCACAAGTATTACCTTCAAGCAATAAGGAATAAATCGCTTTATAGCTAGGAAAATACCCAAGGTAATTCAAGTCATTCATACTGTTCTGATCCTTGTCCCTATGATACAAAATGTACTCACTCTGCAGTTATTCTGTAATGCTGATAAAAGATAAAGAATTTCCCTTTAAAATATTTCTAATATTTATGAAGACATATCTTGGGTTTGTTCAAGACTTTTTTTCTAATCTAACAAAGATTCCATTGTGAGTTTGGATGAGAGAGGTGTCAGTTTAATACATGTGAATTAATGTATGGGTCATCTTAGTGCGAATCAGAAAAATGTTTTGTTTCCTACATATCTAAGGAGTATGAGCAGATGGAAAATTATTTTGGTCTATTTTAATATAATGTAATTAATGCCCAAACCCTTGTTCTGTAGGAAAGTAAAAATTAGTGTGATTGGCCCAAATTGTTTTAATAAAAAGAGTTCACAAAATTCTGTGGTAACAACTGAAATTTTAAGCATTTATGGCGTATTTTATTTTTGTTTTAGCATAAAATCCAAATTCCTTGTGCTTAATAAACGTTGTTAGTTACTTCTAAAAATGTATCTAGACTACTATCAAGTTCTGTAGTCACTCCTTGAAGCTAGTAATCCTTTTTGTCTTGTCAATCCAAGCTCTCATTATTTCCTTCTGGTTTACTTTCACAGGATTCTGAATTATTTCTTTGGTATTTTGAAGCCTGGATTGCATCTGAAAGGTCCCTCTTCGCCTGTGATGGGGAACAACATGCAAGATGATATAAAAAATGTCTAACTCTTTCTCATAGTTTCATATTGGAGATAAAATCAAACTGCTCTACAGGAAGAGGACAGTTAGTCTCTATCTGAAGACAAGTTAGAAGACACCATGATTCTAAAAGCTATTATGAGCCCTAAATTATGTGGATGTGAAAAAGAATAAATGAGAAAATGCTGCATACAACATGCAAAAAAACACAAAAAGTAATGTTTGAGCTGGGATATATGCAAAGGTGTAGCTAGAAAGTTAGGCATGTCAGACAAAGAAAGAATAAGCGACAACCTCTTAAAAGAAAACAAAATATGGGGATGAAGAAGGACCAGATCTTCAAAGAGAGATAGAGACATGGTGTCTGATGATTCACCCAAGGATTAAATGAAAATATGTTCCACATATTTCAAATGGAGAGTAATAGTGCCATTTGTGTTCACCAAGCCTATAGGTTGGCTGCACCACCCATATATGTTTTTGAAAGTATACATGTACTCAATTATACTGTAGTTGAATATACATCTGGAGCTACAAGAATCATGAAAGTTCTTGGCTTCAGGAATTTTTCAATTGTCAATGCACAGCTTTGCCATACTAAGGGGAAGATAAGGAATTCAAGAAAATATAAAAATTTTTAAAATATACTTTTTCATGTCATCATTTAATGGAAATGTCTTGACAGATTTTTGAAGGCCTGGCTCCTTAACACCTGAAGACATCAAAGAGGAATAGTGTGAACATGAAGACCAGATGCTGAGTAGCTAGCTGTATCACAGGTATATTGTACACTGTACAGCTACATAACAGCCTTTCCCAATTGTGGGTGGAAAAGAAAGAGAATCTTGGCATTGGACTGTGAGTTACGGATTTTATGCTCCAAGCCCAATATGAATGCTGTTTATCACTGTGTGAAGATTACATCCAGTCCATACATAGAAGGGCCGTAGAACTTCTGTCTGGTTCAGGTTGAAGGCAGGTCCTGATGAATTCAGTGGAATTTGGCCCATCTACTTAAGTCTATTTTATGCAGCTGCATCAGAGCATAAAGCATAATATTATTCAAGTATCTCATCATGACAAAAAATTTTACTGACCTAACTGAAAGAGGACTATCCATTTCACAGATGGATTACAAATGACATTTGATGGTCCTGATTACTGCAAAAAGTAATAAGAGTATCCCTGCAATGATAGAAAAAGACTAAAAGACTTATGACTGAAATGGGAGGGGGGGGTGGTGTTGAAGAATTGTTATACACCCTAAAGAAATTTAAACAATTTTTGTAATAGTTATAGCACATCAATGATATTTTCCTGATTTGGAAAAATGATTGTAACTCACTGGAAAGGTTTATTATGGAGCTGAATAATTTATACCTCACCATTATATTTGATGAAAAGCAGAGTCAGAAGACTGTTAACTATCTTGATGTAAGTCAAGCACATATTTGATCCCAGTGACAGCAGAGCATATTTTGTTTTTTTGTGGATGAGATAGATATAGTCACTGGAAGAAATCTAAATTTATTTTTTAAAAAGCCTTCAAATTAAGAGAACATTTTCTATAATACTTACATTAACAACAGATATGGCCATGCTCACCAGAGTTTCCATACTATCTGTGTCAAGTCACCACTTTCCCAGCATTATGACAATATTAAATGAAAATTATTATGACTTATAGAACAACCTTTTTGTCACCACAAGGATTGTTTAGACTCATTTCACAGAATTTGTGGCAGTTTTGATGGAACAAGGCCAACTCAAAACTGAAGAGATATACTTTGTATGGCCTGAGAAAGTAGTCCCTATTCATTGCAGGGGAGTGGGAATAGAGGATTTCTATCTTTATGTATAATTCTCAATGAATGTGGCCCACGTGGGGTACTGTTCACACTTGGAATCCCAATTCAAAGACCAGCAGACGAGATCATATAACACATAAAGATATTTGTTGACAGAAAGCAGCAACTGCTTTGTTAGGCATTTTCACTTTGCCATCTGTAATAGGTCTTAGAGAATATATTGGAATATTTCATGCCTAAATACTGTAACAAAAATACATTTGCTGAAAGGCCAGCAGTTGCTTTTAAAAGGAATAAAAGGTATTAAAGATCTCTGGATACATGGTAATGATGCTAAATATATCAATACAAGTAATTTCCTAAGTAGTCCTGAGCTAAAATGCTTTCTTCCCTAAACCACAAGCAGTTTATAAAATGACATTAAGACAAAATTCAGTTATCCACTCCCTGGTTGGAGTCTTTGGATGAAACAGAGACGTCCCACCTTAGTGACTGTTACATAGTTATTGAAGTGCCTCTGTTTTACAGTTTACACCATACAGAAAGCCTGAAAAAATCTGAGTTTTGGGCATGAAAATTCACCTGGGACAAATTATGCATCTCCACCTGGAACAAAAGATTGCCTGGAAGGTAAATCTGATGTAAAATCTGGCTTAACATAGATAGTTGGTAGCAGACACATGGTTAAGAGCTTCAGTGTTGAATAAAGAAGCTCTCATAAAGCTCCTCAGGCTTTGACTCTCCTCCCTTTGACTCTCTGCAGAAGGATCTTCAGGGTTGATTATGAGCAACGTGGCAGGTATTCACAGGGGGGAAATACAAGTACATCCATTGCTTGGGTTGTAGCACAGGGTGCACTTACTTGGACAGGACTTGGACCTCTGTCAATCAATCCATTTGCTCTGATAGAGTACAATTCCCATGCAGATATCTGAGATTGCATGTGGCACTTGAGTGCCAGATAAAGCTGAAGATAAAGCTCAGGCCTCCTATACAGCATGCTGTATTTGGTGACTCCATACAGATAACTTGCATACCTCAGGGTACGTTAAAAAGCAGTCAATTTTTTCCAGAGAAATCACCATGAAATGAAGCCTGTGTTAGTGACACTCAGCAGAGAGGATGGCTTCAGGTGTTTATTTTCAGAAGTGCAGATATCTCTCCTGTAAAGGACCTGGTGTCACCTGCTACAGAACCTCCTAGGATTTTTAGGCAGGCTGTTCTTGTGTGGATATCTGATGTTGCTTCCCAGAATTATGGGATTCAGGATGCCCTTGGGAGACCTTTTTTGCACC
>PYHW01010678.1:3979847-3984847 GCA_013186435.1 Turdus rufiventris
GTGTCAGTCTACTGCTGGAAGGTGGTGAACAATTGCCTATCAGTAGTTCTATTTTATTTTCTGTTCTCCTTTCCTCTTCCACTGCTCCTTTGTTTATGAAACTTTTTTTTCTTGACTCATGAATTTAACCCTTTCTTTTTTCTTCTCTTGTTCTATTAGTAGAAGGTGGCAAAAAGTGTGAGCAGCTGTATGGTGCTTAACTGTATATCAGGGTTAACCCCAAACAGCATGGTATAAATATTATTTTTGTATTCAGATTTTTTCAGGTTTACAGTGGTTTTCTGGTTTGCGTTCCCCATGCCTAAGATAAAGATCAGAAAAAACAAACGATATTGATTGGCAACAATTGACAAACTCACCAGTTTTGTGCTTGAGGCCAGACTGGAAAGTAGTCACACCATCTCCTGTCCAAATTAATCTTTGTTTACTGACATTTACCTTTAACTACAGTGCTGCACGTATTCTAAATCACTCCACAACAGAAAGGCACATGTTAGAGGACAGAAAGTGTTGTGGCCAGGTTCTCTTGGGTTGCACCTAATTAAGGCTCCGAGAAAGATACTGGACTCAGTTGAAGGGTATGCTGCCATCAGTTTGGTTTTGTTCCATTCCTGGAAGCCTTTTTCCTCCCCCACTCTCTTTGCATTTCCACACTGACTGCCAGTTAGATCTGCTTTTCAGCAATTGAAAATTTGAATGGGTAAACAGCACAGATGTGATTGCAGAAGCTGCAGTGTAAGTCACCAAACCCCTTTGATCTGATGGGATGTTAGCAATGGTAACATGTCTGTGGAGGCTGTTTGACTATTTGGCAAAGGCCAGCAGAAGTTACTGATTCTGCAATCAAAATTTCCTGTTTGATATGTTCCACCCCAGCAGCCCTGTAGTTAAATGCTATCCCCTTTTATTGGAAATTCTATTTCCCTGTTACTTAATGAATGGCTTCTAAAATTATTACTCATCTGTAAGTCATGAAAAATGGGAGAAATTAACTTCTTCCATGGATATGACCAAGGATCAGATTCTGCAATGATCTTTATAACCTGTGAAAATTTATTGAGCACTCTAGAGTTGTTTGGGCTGTAGATTACTGAATCATGTGGCACAGAAACTGTTTAAGGGAGCAGAGAAGGATGCATTAACTGAGCTTCACACATTTTTATCAATGATCATGAAATCTCAAACTTGTTTGCTACACAAAACTTGACCATCCTGGACTTTGTATCTGTGAATCTTAGCTAGGTTACTGTGGATCCAGGCCTAATACTGGCAAGGTTTTTGGGTTGCGAATTGTAAAGACAGGTGATTCCCAAATAGCTTTGATCCCAGAGACACCCCTGTTTGCAGCACTTCTCCTTTTAGCTGAGTTGGTGCCTCCTCTTCCCAGCGTGAGGGCTCACACAGCACCAGTTCAGAACAGCTGTAATTCTGGATCCTGTCCAAAGAAGGTAAGACCATACAGTACACCCAATTATCCCTGTGTCCAGCCCAGGGTCCCCACGCAGTAATCTGGGCTGCACTTCGAGGCCAGGCTTGGACAAATAATGTGTTGCAACATTTAGCTATGTGGCACCAACCCCTCAACCAGAAAGCCAAGGTGATTAATATTAGTTCAGGTATAACCAGGAAGCCCATTCAGCTCCTTTTTTTTTCTTAAAATGCATTTTTTAATTATAACAAAGCTTCTCATTCAGCAGAGTAAGCAGTGAATGATTCCATGTATAAATTCTTGTGAAACCCAAACTGCTGTTATTGCCAGACATGGAAGGCCAATAGAAAATGTCCTTGGGTGTCTCTAATAAAGGAAACAATGTTTTTGTTTGTTGAGAGTATTCAGGGTTTATTTCAGTGCTGACACTTGGAGTGGAAGAGAAGAGCATACAACAAAAGGGTTTGACAGGGGCAGCTGGCCCACAAAGAAAAGATAGCTGTTTCTTAAACAGATTGCAACTTATTAGCTATTTATTTTACTATTTTTCCTTACAATGCCATTGGAGTAGTTCTCTCCAGTAAGTATTTTTCATGTCATCCATTTGGTATGTAATGGGGTTTATGAGGGTGGCCAATGCGCAGCTGATTAATTAGAGTTGCCACTGAAAAGAACCTTCTGTTGTGTATGACTTGGTGACTAACTGCTTGGAGGAAAGAAATGTGTGGCTTGGATATAAAAGTTACCAACTGAAAAGGTCTACACAATTGACTTGACAGAACTATATAAAGCTAATACCTCAAGAAAGGATTGCTTTTCTTACTGTTCCCCAATCCTTTCTCTTTCTCTTTCTAAAAACCGCTTTTCCTATTTTTTGGTTTTTTTTACTGTTGCACCCAGAAGTTGCATCAAGACTGAAGATTCTTGCATTGAGAAGGGGAAAAACAAATCCTAGAATGTCCAAATCAGATGGGCTACTGTGATGAACCATTGTACTGAAACTTCAGGGTAATATTTCTTATTCCAAATAAAACAGAGAAAGGTAGGGGAATTTTTTTTTTTAATTTATTTTCATGATATTATTTTTCTTCTGTTTTTATTTTGTCTATATGTTCTTCTTTTCATTCCCTTAAGCTTATTTCTTTCCAGCTATTAATTAGAAAGTGTTTCATGCTTGAGATGGGAGCTGTCTTTGACTAACCTTTCAGATAATGGGCAATGGAGCTGACAAAGGGTCTAGAGAGAAAGTAATATGAGGAGCATCTGAGGGAGCTGGGGTTGTTTAGCCTGGATAAAAGGAGGCTCAGAGGAGACCTTGTCACTCTCTACAGCTACCTGCAAGGAAGGTGTAGACAGTTGGGGTTCAGCCTTTTCTCCCAGGCAACCAGTGATAGGACAAGAGACATAGTCATAAACTGCACCAGGGGAGGTTCAGGTTGGACATGAGGAAGAATATTTTTACTGGAAGGGTGATTAAGTTCCAAAATTTGCTTCCCAGGGAGGTAATCGAGTCACCATCCCCGGAGGTGTTGAAGAAATGTTGGGGGATGTTGCTTAGTTCCATGATTTAGTTGACAGGGTGATGCTCAATGATCTTGAAGGTCTTTTCCAGCTTCTATGAAAAGTATTTCAATTTACATTTTACATCCAGAAAATTTCAATGGAAAGGAAATTATTTTCTAACTTACTTGTTTAAGACTTGTCCTGTAGTGCTTAAAATAACAGCTGCTAACGTGAGACACTCATTCTTCCCTTCTTTCCTTCTCATGAGTTTTGGAAAGGAATGTAACACTTCAGAACTGTCTTGAGGTCCATCTTTTTAGACACGTTATACATGACACTATTATTACAATGTCTTAGAGTCTCATAACATTTAATAAATTCAAGCTCATGTCTTCCCACTGATTTAGAGGCGTAATTATTCACAGTGTTACACTGTTTCCCATATTAAGGCATCCCAAATTCTTTTAAGACCTTCTAATTAAAAATTGTTTGAGAGAATTGATTTTAAAAAAAGCTTCTTCTTTCTGAATATTAATGATAAAAAGGAATGTTGTTGTGGGGAGGTGCTAATACAAGCAAAAGCTCTGTATGCTGGGAGGTAAAGTCTCCAGCTGTCACATTGAAATCCATAGTTTTATTTGTGGGGTTAATCCTTTTCATTCACTAGATGGTTTCATTATAATAGGAAAAAATTCTTACAAATAGCAAGTGTGGAAATACCAACTTTACCACCTTTCATGCAGATTTTTGAACTAGAAGGGTTAAATGTATTCAAGGGCAAGGAACGAAAAAAAATGGTGAAGCTTGTGAACATCAGGACATGTGGCTAGATAGAGGTGAAACAAAACCACCTGCGATGTCATAGGAAGAGATCTGTGAACCAGAGGAACATTGAAATGCAAATGGATAAGTGGGAGTAGTTCAACAGGACTGTTGTAACATCTGTTGGTATGGATGGAGGCTGAAAAATTTTTGCTTTAATGCCACAAGAGCAGTGGAACAGCAAGTGTGATAGAGTGAGAGACAGATTTCTATAAAAGTTCCAGCTTTTCTTTTGAAAAGGGCATATAGTGGAAGAATGTATTTCTGTTTCTATATGTTTTGCTTCCAAACTGGTGTACTTTAATTGGGCACAACCAGCCCTCAACAAAATAAAAATAACTAAATTTCAGCAAGGTTGTATTATTTGAACCATTTCATAGGAAACCAGAATTTCATAAACATTGATTCAACCCCTGATCTGAGCTTGGTTAAATTTTTTCTTGATCTTCTTAGTAAATTCATTCTGGTCAACCTGAATAACATCTTAATTAAACACCTTCCTCCCTAATGATCTTTTGTAATTCTCCCTGGTATTCTTCCTCCAGCCCTGACCCCTCTTTATAGGATGACTCCATCCACATCTTCTAAATGCTGCCACTTCTGATACCTTTGGACAGGCTATTTTTTTCTGCAGCAAACTGGTTTGCAGGTATGGACCCTCCTGTTATTTTCACTCGTGACGCAGAGCACAAAGCACTTCAGAAGAAAATCCTCACAATAGTATAGCTTGAATAAATGTGATATCAACATCTTCCAGCTAGGCAAGGTGAATGATATGTGTGGTACCATTTGTGAGATATAGAGACTTGTGTGGTCTTGACACAGAGATGTTTTCCTCAGTATATATTCAAGAAAATCAGAAGCAGAGAGATGATTGATTTTTTTTCCCTTTTATTTCAAGTGCACTTGAGTAGCATTAAGAACAACCTGAAACAAATGGAAAACCCATTCTAGTGGGTCAGCTTCATCCTCAAGATGGTAGAATTGTTGGGCCAAGTATAAATGGTGAACATTCAGAGGCTTCTCTTATAGTTGTGCACAAATAGTGGTGAGGTTGAGGAGGAAACCTGCTTTTGTGCCACTCCCAACTTCCCTTTAATTCTCACGCAAAGGCACACTGCTCTGATATGCCCTGCTGTCAACAGGAAATTCTATGAGCCTACATCCCCCTAGTAATGGGAAATCATAGCAGAAGCCAAAAGCTTTTGTTCAGAAGTTTCCTTTTCGGATTTCTCCAACTGACCAC
>PYHW01010678.1:3987347-4005320 GCA_013186435.1 Turdus rufiventris
TAGTCGGACTGCAAGTGTATTATATTTTGTTCTGCATTCTAATGAATCTGTATTCAACAATAAAAGCTCTGTGGCTCATGTTCCTATTTCAGAGGTAATACCCAGTGCTGTGGTGCTTAAATGTTTATTCAAATGATGCATATACATTTTTACATCTTCGTTTATTTATTTATTTAAACTTATTTTAGTGGGGGGAAAATACAGGCATTAATTTAGAGCTACTGATGCAATGAAATAGAGGAATATATTTGAGCTATTAGCCGCTTCAATCTCCTGCCCACAAATAATTGATGAGTTTCTATTAAAGATTGACAAGCCGGCAGACTGCAAAGCATTTCTGCTAGAAAATGCACCGTAGTTAGCAAATGTGCATTATACCTTGTATTCCTTTGCTATATAGTAACAGTTTTGGAGTTGCATTTTGTTTCTTACAGACTTATTGGTTGGTATTTGACTAGGAAGGATTTGCATGAAGTAGAAAGAAAAAGAGAGACAGGGAGAGAGAGAGAAAAAGAGAAAGCAAACAACACATGCACACACATCACAATTCTCCTTTGCCATTTTTTCATGTGTTGTTACTGACTATTTCATGTAAATTTTTTTAGAATTCTCTTCAACTCGTCTTCTCTCTTTCTGTGTTGGACTATTGGGATTCATCAAATAATGTAGAAATGTAAATTCTAGTAATGCAAGCTTAGCCTATGAAGAACAGCAAGTTCCTCATCAGCATTGTTCATATATGGAATCAGAGTGATAAAATGCCTAAATAATTTTCTCCTCATCTCTGCTTTCTATGAGAAGATATGCATTTATAAAATAAAATGAGAGAAAAATAAGTAGAAAATCTTTTATGCGTAATTTTAATACATAAAGAAAAAAATCAATCAGTGTGAAATTATAAGAACTCTGCATTTTATTCATAATATATTTCCCTGTGATATGTATAACCAGCAGGATTTGCTATTAGAAGCAAATATTTTAAGATCCACAAGCTGTCTGTAATCTCACTTTCTTATGATGCTTTGTTGAATAAATATACTGGCATTTCATTCTATACAACATTCTTATAGAAGACACATGGTCTTTAGTAACATATTAGGGGACAAGCTGAAACATCTTTTCTGTGAAATCAGACTTGGGAAGGGAGGGGAGACAACACGGGGAAAAGAAGATCTGGACATTTAAAAATTTGAAATCTTAAAGTGTGCATTATCAAATAAAGAGTAATTACATCAGCTTCTTTTTTATTTGCATTTGTGCTTTTGATTTCACCTTTAAATATCTGATCCTAGGCAACAAGATAAACAATCACAAAAATTAGAGCTTAGGTGCAACTTGAACTAGCTTTATTTATTGTCTCACATAATTTTAGTTTGTGGCAATAAAATGCAATTATTATTCCAGAATTCCTATACAGGAATGAAGAAACAAAAGTATTTTTAAGTTGTACAGTGCCTCCATAGTAAAATGAATATTCAGGGCAAATCTTTTTTCATTTCAGCATTTATTCTCTGAGATAACCCCATCTCGCAAGCAGTTAATATGCTGATGTATACAGGAACATTTTGATGACACAGATCTTTTAAGGCAGATTGTCTACGCACAAATAAACCTACACATGCCACAAATCAAAAGTTTCTTCTTCAGAAAACTCCACTTGCTAGATAAATAGACCTGCATACATTTTTGACTCGCAGTGCATGTTCTATAATAGGTTATGCAATAGGATTTAATTTGACTCTGTGGATTGAAATATTTGTTTCTGCCCACTTTGGGGATACAAAAATTAAAATGGTTTGGTGCCTTACAAGATATGTAAGGACTAAAAACAGAAGCTGAAGTATCTTAGAAATGCAGAAGGTATATTATTAAAAAATAATAGAATACAAATACTAGGGAATATCTTTGTTATGTGCAATGTTACTGGCTACGTATCTTAGCTTCATTTTGTATTTATGAATATATTTTCAGTAGAAGGATAAATAGGTGAAAATAGTTCACTACCATATGATTTGTTTTATCCTTAGGCATTGCCTGGGGTTACTGGTACAGCCCTGGTTCTCAGTACCGAAAAGTGAAATGTGCAACAATGAAAATTTTATTAAAACGTATGTTAACCCATTACAGTATGTTCACTTCCAATTCTTTGTAAGAATGCGTGATGTATCATTTTGTGTGTGTCATTTTTTAAAAAAGATATGAGTCAAGTAGAGGAGCAAATTTAATGGGAGAATTTTATGGGAAACATTATACAAATGGCAGAGTGTGCGATTCCTATTATTAAAATAATTTGTCATTGTATGAAAAAATGGTATAAATTTCAAGAAAGAGTCTTCTTTAGTTATCTGCCCTTTTTTAATGACAGCAGCTTTGGTGCAGTAAAGGCAGACACGTTTTCAAGCAAAGCCCATTTCAGACCAGAATTTCTGAGAGCCCTATTAATGTTTCATGCTAATCAAGGAGAGTGGGAAATAGAGCTGACAGGTGCTTTCTACTCTGCTTATTCCTGTCTTCCTGCATTAGACATTACTAGCTAAAAAAGAGCCAATATAGTTCCTTTCCAGTACATGTGGTGGCAAGGGCAGGAATAAAATGTTTCTTTTCATAAGTTTATAGTTGTTTTTCTTATTTCCTTCACTGATAACATCCACAAATGCATTGATGTAGCGATTATTAATAAAAATCTATATTACTTCAAACCATGACCTGAATTGGACCCTGAAATTTCCCCCCAGTGCACTTTGAAAACTCAAGAGCTCTTGTAGCACATCTGAGATAAACTGAGGTCCACCTGGGATCCTTGTTTCTTGGTAGTATCTCCATCTGAGCCCGGAAGAAACACGCACCTTTACTCTAGGACAAGTCTTTTTGATTAAGGAATGTCAGGGTGAGGAACAGAAGTAAACTCTTCAAGGGGCAGCTTGAAGACAAAGAGTGAAAGCTGCATTGGGCATTGCTGGGAGCTGCCCTTTGCCACCCTCCCCTACCCCAGGTACCAGACTTGTACCCCAGTGTTAGTCAGGCAGAGCAGCAGCACTCTGAAGCGAGTGCTCAAATCCCAGAAACAGCTCCAGGAGAGAGCGCCATGCCTTTGAAAGCCTGCTGAGCAATCCCATCTGGCTGAGTTTTGGTACAAATTTAGAAACTCCAGAGGCTCTCAAAGGCACAAGTCTCCAGTGCCTGTGTGAAAAGTTTCGATGCTTCCTTTGGGAAGCCTGCTTCAATTGGCTCTTAAATGCAGATGCAAGTCAGGTGCCCAAGCGAGGAAGACCAGACTGTAGGCTCTGACAACAAAATGGCTGAAGTCTGCAAGCTGGGATTTGCTCAATTGTGTTTGTACTACACACACACGGGGAATTTCATAACTGGAGCAGCTACAAGCCTTACCTTAGCTTTGCTGGAATAATCAGGAAAAGAAGAAACTAAGCCACTGCTGTTACAGTATATTGCTTTTCTCTATGCAAAGCAGCCATTGTTAAACCATCCCAATTGTGCATGGCACTTTACATAGCTGTTTTCTCATGCAAATCATAATATATAATGTATAATAATAATTCAGAAAATATTGATTTATTTAAGTATCTCTGTAGACCTTTTGAACACTGAAAAGCTGCATTTGCTTAACTGAAATTACTTTCTATCACAAAATTTAATTGAGGCACATTCCTAGTCAGGAACATATTCCACTAATTTAACTCTTGCTTACTTTGATTTTGGTCACTAATAATTTACTGCTCTAAGTTGAAGTAATAAATACATTCATACACATTTGAATATGTATGAGTCCAGCCTAAGTTTATATTAAGAATAAGAATCAGTTTAGCTAGATTCATTTAAACCAGGGTAGCCTTTCCCCATGAAATTGAGATTAAATTTATCAAAAATTGTAATTGTAACAGGAAAACAATTACCACCTTTGTCTGTCAAAACACAAGCCAATGCTGCTTATTTGTTTATTTAAAGGACATTGCCAGCATGTTTCTATCATATTTATTTTGCTGTTAAGAAGACTGATTTCTACAGTGAATAATGTCTACCTTCAGATTCATAATCAGTATGAAGAAATACTATTAGAACAATCAAGTTGAATTTCTTACAGGAGTGTTTTCACAGCATCCTTAAAATCCTCTTGAATAATCCTGGTCAAGAACAGGAGCATGTAGCTTAGAGTGTGAAAAGACTTGTGCCCATATTGTCTTGCTTACTGTGTCAAATAGTGTATATTTCCATTTTTTTCTTAAAAATAAGGAAGTCTTAATAAACCTTTTGCTGCAGTCAGAAGCAAATATCTTTTAACATAAATCTGAAGATAAGTGAACCATTTCTCTCTACATATGTTCTGCCAAGTTGCCACTGTCTATGTGACTCGCGTAGGAATGAGAATAGTCCCTGCAGGATAGGAAAAAACATTATTATTTTTGTAAAGAAGAAGTTGTCAAAGGAGAAATTCATTGGACATACAAAGAATGGAAATTTTTAAGATCTCATCTTTTTTTTCTTGAATTTGCTCAATAATTGTTTATAAACTTATTTTCATCATGCATCTATCTTTAGTTCTTGTTTAAAGGATTGGTGCAATGAGACCAAAGAGGGTTTCCTTTTTGACTTTGAGACTTCCCTCTTATGGTGGGGGACCTGGGTAGTTTTAGCCATTTTGTCATCCAAGCTCAAGTCTTTAAAACCTATAGAGAGCAGCTCAGAAATGAGAAGCCTCTTCTTCATCCCTTGGATAAACAACTTCTGTTGCGAAAAGCCCTGTAAGCACACCCTGCCCTAGAATTCCCTTAGTAGATGTCTAAACCTTGTTTAGTTTTGGCCTCTAAGTTTAGGGAAGGATATTTAAGCAAGATTCACTACGATCATTGTCTTTTCCACTTGGGACATGTTCACCACAGAACTCAAATATTTAGAGTTATATTGTAACTTTACAAGATTCCAGTTGCTGTTCTCATCACAGATTGGTCCACTGTAACATGACTGCTGAAGGTTGCCTCCACAGTCTATTCTTTTTTCCAAGTCACTTTTTTTTCCCTCAGTGCAAAAGGGACTGAAGGAAAGACTTTTTTCTTCGGACTGATCATGGCTTCAAAACTCATGGATGATTCTAAGGTAGAGGTTTTCTTTTATTCACCCTGCAGTCCTGAATAACAGATTCTAGTGTGCTAAAACACTGAAACACAGTGCTGTAAATTATTATGAAGAAAGATCTGCTTAATTCTAAACCATTTAAAATTAAATATATTCTTTCTGTTCTATCTGCAACAGTTACTTAATGACTGAGATTGAATATGTGCATGTATGCATTAGTGTGTTTACTTCTTTGTTAACTTAGTAAAGAAATGAAGAATTTAGTATGATCTTCTGAAAGCTATATTGGGAGCCCTCCCAAAAGCCAGCAATAAATTAAAAATATCAGGTTTTTAACATAAACCTTGGGGCTGGTCTCATAAGGTACCTCCTAGCAAGTACTAAATGCTGTTTAAGTTTCACCTACTTAAAACAGATATTGCTTTCACCAAAGCAGAAAAATGGCTGCTTTCTTCAGGGTTTGAGACCTTGGTGGAGAAAAGTGCATGTGCAAATAGTAAAACGTGTATGCACATCCACATTCCAAAGCCCATAAGCCCATCGTCATTAAATCTCAATTTCATAATTTACTCTGCATAATTTACATTTATGCAACCAAGATTTTGCATTCGTGCAAATAGGCTGTGTCTGGGAGAGTCCCACCGGGCCTGTGAAGGGAAACCCATAGAAGGCTTCACATTGACATTTCAAAGGCTTCAGCATCTGTGCTCTATATCTTTGAATAGATATCCCTTGCTCAAAAATTAGTTGCCCCTTCCCCCTCCTCATCCTGCCTTCTCTGCAACAATTCATAATATGACTATTTATATATGAAGACCCTTTGCAAATGACATTATTACTCTCATTCACTCAAGAAAGCTTAACTAAGGCCATTTGGCCCATTATGGCAGGTACCTTATTTATACCAATTTCCATGTAAAAATATCTTTTCCTGAGGAGATTACAAATTTGAGATTAAAAAAAAAACATATCAAGGATAAGAAAAATGTAGCTAGAGTTCATGTTTGGTTTTCATTAACCACCCATTGACCTCTGAGTCTTACAGTCACCTTTTAAATTAACACCCTTGGAACCTGATTCTTTAGGCTTCTTTTAGGTGTTTGGTGGGGGGAGAATGCAGGGGAAGGTAAGCTCATCCCTAGAAGCAATCAGTTGTCTCCTTAAAGAGCATCTGGGCAACCCTCTTGTCCACACACTGGTCTGGAATTCATAGGTAATGGCAGGGCTAGAAATGAAGCCCAGCTTGTTGCCTCTGAGCTCAGGCTACAGAAGGACAATGCTTGGCCATAGCAAAGGAGCCGAAAAGAAAGGCAGTTTGCAACCTTTGAGTTAAAATGAGCGAGGCACTACAGATTTCCATCTATGGTGATATGCTCTGACAAACACTCTAAGTTTAATTAGCAGGACCAAATTCTGCTTTAATTTATGCAAGTGAAGTTCTATTGGTTTCAACGGAGTTAGTTCTTCTGTAATTGAGAGAAGAATTTGGCCCAGCATCTGTAATAAATCATTAATGACCATGTAGTAAGATAATTTTTAATGATTAATTAACAATGTATTTTTTGGAGAAAAGTATTCTTAACATGCCCTTAATGTATCAAGTGATAATTACAATATTAAAAGCCTACTGATTAAAGCAATTAATTATATGCTTAATTTATTTACTAATTAAGCTTTAATATATGTATAGTTAAGTAATTGCTAATGAGTATTTCACATTTGCTAAACAGGTCTGGCAGTAATTACATGGGAAACACCATAAAATGATTCTTCTAGTGATTATATGAAAAAATACAACATTCTTTGGAGGTTTTTTTTCTTTCTTTTTATTCTTTTTTTTCCCCTAAATGAATTTCTTGGCTTGTGTTTTCCTCCTTGGTGAGCGAAATGTTTACTAGGATGCAAGTTTCATAGGTCTGAAAGGTCAGTGTTTCTGCATGCATATGATGAAATGTGCTTCTGAAGCACAACTCAGTCATGCCTAAATGAAAACAGTGATCTTACCCCCTTGTGCACATAGAGCTAAAACCTGCAGCTTTCTTAGCCTCTATTCAGATCTTAGGCAAACTTCTGGATGAGGTTAATGGAGTTTGCTATGTTAGGACCACAGTTCTTTGTTCTCTGGTTATGCAAGAACTTTTGGCTCCTGAGCTGGACTCTTACATCCTTAACTCTTACATAATTCTGGTAAAAGATATGCATTTTTCAGTCAGATGTGAGTTCCTTCAATCAGAGCATATGTGGGTATCTGTTGTTGCAGTCCTTACTTTAGGTCCTAAACTTTGCACAAAAAAATCTCCAAGTAAAGCTGAAAAAAGTTTTGTCTAAGCAAAAAACAGGGCAATGAAATCACTTTTAGACATAGCTGACTACACACAGGAACTCCCAAAGTCTTTATTCATTTAAATTCCTACTGCCTCCTAAGTGAAACACAGAGCCCAAACTTCTGGTCCTTGTCCAAGTTGTGCCACAAACTAAAGAAGTACAGATAGTCCCTCTTTTCTCACCTCTTTGCCTTTGTTGCTCCACACATTGCCTTCAGCAAAATATTATCCCAGGGTAGATTCTGAAATCCTTAAAATTACAAATGGCATACTGCACATGGCATGGTTTGGTGGAAAGATGCTGAAAAACATGGAGAAGTGTTTGAGAAAGGGTTAGCTTTAGTATGGCTGCAATTATTTCTTAATTCACTAGGAAATAAGTGAACAAGACACCTACACCTACCCATTGACTTGTCAGGGTGGAGCCTGGTTATGTTTCCAACCCCTAGATTTTGCAGCATAGAGATCTGGAGATATTTAAGCAGTTTTCCCCCCTTTCCTAATCTTATGCTTGCTTCTCTCACTCCAAGCTTGAGTGTATTTCTGAAAAATCCCATCTGCTTCCTCTGCTGTTTTCAAAGTTTGGAGCCTAGGGACACCATCCCCCCAAGTCTTCTCTCTGGATACATCTTCTCAGTGCTCTAATTTGTAGCTAGCAGGTGAAAGTGCGTTTTGACCCAGAGCACATTCCTGGGAGAGCAAAATTAAATAGGTTCAGTAGGTCTGGGATGCCATAAACAGGCCTTAATGTAGTGTGTATTCTCATCACATGCATTAATGAAGTCGGAGATGGACTGAATCTCACCAAAGCACGGAGTCTTTGTGAATTCCTTATGCTGTCAGCAGGTCAGAAATGGACAGGAGTGACACATGGACTCAAGGGACTACACCCCAAACGCAGGCTTGCATAGAGCCTTCATTTGTGCCAAGACTCCACACATCTACCTAACTGGGAGTGTGTGACAAACCCAGCACAATCTGTGGTAAAATTCCACAATCATTTCCAAAGAGAGACAAAATTGCATATATATGGCATACACCTTTACTCAGTTATATAAGAATGCATTCTTCTGATAAAATTACTGTTTATATTTATTTTTATATTTATTTAAGAGATAGCAAACAAGGGATAATGACATAAACTGACGATCAGAAGTTACTGAACAAAGATATAAGAGTTGAAAAAGCACGTATCTACTTTTACAAGAGCATTAGAAAGGAATTTCAGCCAAATGTCCTCCCAGAGGAATCAAGCTGGTGGCTGAGTGACTTCAGCACCCACTGACACCAGGGAGAGTTTTGAGCACCAAGTATGTCCTAAGGCTGACAGATGTTACCTTGAATGATCTATTTAAGCATGTTCTAGAGAATCAGAGATGTTGACTTCCACATGGGAACAGCTGCTGTCAGGCTGTGACCTGATGTGATCAGGCAATCAAAATTCTTCCATCAAACTTCATGAATTCCACAAGTTTGGGAGGAGGAGACGGCAGGAGAAGGAAGTCTATCAACATCAGAGCTTTATTCAGATTGCATTATAGTGACAGTGCTGAGACTAATTTTCTGTGGTCAGAAAAGATTTATTTCTTCTATTTCTTAGGGGTGGCCAAGGAGTTCACCTTGTTCTGAAGAAGTCAAGACTGACCATGAGATCTATGGGATTTTATGCAGGTCTTAATGAAGTTAGAAAAGCATGGTAGGATCAAACCTTATATGAAATATCAGAAAACATTTTTTCTGACTGCTCGCATGGTAAAATCCTAATCAACAAAACTGAGACCAGACAATTCCACAAGTGCTCTGATCTGTTGGCACCACATGACACATGGAGCATCCTCTCAGAAATACGTCTATATTGTAGCGGTATAGGATCTTCTACAGAAGATTGGTATGAAGGGTTAGAGTCCTCACTTCATTTTCAGACCACTGGAAGAAGCTGGATTGGTGTTGACACATTTAATGCAGTAGGAACATAGCACTCGTTCATCTGTGGTTTGTAAATCTCTGCAGGTGAAAGGTTCACAGCTGGACTGCAGAATGCTTTGTCCCTAGCTGACTTTTTAAGTAAAAGCATGCCTGAAGGGCAGGCTGTCAGAATTGTGATCCATGGTTCAAAATTTTCCAAAGAGGAGTTTAATATTGGTTAGAGTATGGTTCTAATAACACCAAGGTTGTGGGTTTGGTCCCCATACAGGCCATTCTCATGCAAGTCTCTTTTGAGGTTTCTTTTTTTTTTTTTTTTTTTAACTGTAGTTCTTCTGTAATCAACATGCACATAAAAAGAAATTGCTGGTAGTAGGGTACAAAATCATGATGCCCAGAAAGCTTGATAATTTCCTTAGAAAATGCTTGCTTTTACCTCACCAGGACTTTTTTCTCAGTAAGGTCTTTGAAATGGTCACTAGGAACTGGAGATCTTGGAGCACAGAAAATGGAAATTTAAACCATCTGCACATGGTCCTCTTCATCCAATCAACCTAAAGAGCTCGTCGAAATTTTAGAACACATTCATAGGCTTGGTTGGTACTAAAAAATTAAATGGAGGTTTCTTTTGGACAGTATTTTCCTCGCTGTCCCATGAAGTGTATTGGGCATCTGTAAGTTCTGTGAAAACTTTAAAGGGGGAAATTTCAGGAAAAGAAAAATATGTTGGGCAAAGTTTAGAGACAGCTTTAGATTCCTCCTGAAAGGCTCCAAGGAAGCACGTTTTCCACAACTCTACATTTTTATACTTTTGTTTCATCTCAAGTTCGTACGGAGAATGCCTTTGTGCTCCTAACCCATGTGTAACCCTCAGAGCTATATGCAGTGCAATGGTCATTAGTGGAATGTATCCGAAATGGCTACAGAGGCTAAATAAATTTAGCACGTCTGCTGTTAAATAACACAGGTCAGGCATTGTTCCTTATCTCTGAGGCCAAGTGTCATGGCAAGACTTGCATCTACCAATTTAAACTTTCCAGCAAAACAGGGCAACCATCTTCACACCTCCTTTAGGGAAAGTTCTGTAGTGCTTTATGTCTCTTGAGAAATACCCAGACATAATTCAGCACAGCTCCAATCAACACAGAGCAAAACTATGCCAGGCTGAGTGTTAATGGTTAAACAGACACTCAAAAGAAAGGCCAGTGCTTGAAGCTGTGCCTCATCACTCTTACATTTCCCAGTATAGGTGTAGCAACAACTATGTTATGATGGAAGATATGTTGGAAGAAGCATCTAAGAAAATCTGCAGTGAGAACTGTACATTCATTGTACATAATTGCTCACATAGCTTTCAGAAATGTGCTCTGTAGGCAAAATGTGTTTTACTTAGTTTGCTATTTTTATGCTAGTTATGTCAAGAACTCCTTTGTAAAAATCCCACTGATTTAAACAATGGACATTCCCTACAGATGTCAGTCTCATCTGAGGAATTCATCAGCTCTTTCCAAACACCAGCCTGAAAAATTACCTCAAAACACAACCCCTTTAGTAAAGTGGTGGTAATGGTGGTGTTTACCCACAGAGGAGAAACAGGAAAAATAGGGCAGAACAGTGAGAATTGTCTGGCTTAAGACCCAAGACGTCCACCTGATAAAAAATATATCAAAGTGACCTTTTGCTTGCACATCAATGATGTAAGCATTTGGCACTGGGTCCTGAATTAGCCTTACAACTTTTGGGATTAAACCTAGAACAACTTCTGATTAAAATGGCTTAGCAAACGGATTGATTTGCCTTCATTTAAGTAGCTGGACACAAAACACATCCATCCCTGTTCCTGATTTAGTGTTACACACAGCTCTTTGAGACACTTTCCCAAAAGAGTACAGGGTGACTAACAGCCCAGAGCTTCAATACTCCTGGAGCAGCTTTGATGTGTGGCTTTATTGGAGATCTCTTTGAATGGAATATTGGTTAGGGTGTTATTTTAGCTCTTTCTGAGTCCTCCATAAGGCACTTTGGAAGCATTGGTCACTCATTTAGTATGTGATGCAAACATGTATGAATTTCATGAAAATAGCTTTTGTTTAGCCTGGTTTCTCTTTTGATCACTATGCAGCATTATGCATTTGGAATATGAGAGACAGAAATCATAGAAATAAAAAGCTATCCTTGAGATGTTATTTCCACTTTTTTTTCCTCTGAGTTATGTATTTTTGTTCTCACCACTAGTTTTAATAACAGCTCAGTAATTCAAAAGGGAAGGCTTTAATATTTGCATTTTCAATTTTTTTTTTTTTTTTTTGCTTTCTAATGGATTAATTTAAAGGTTTTATGCGCACACAAAACTTTTTTTTTTCTTTTTTTTTTTTTTAAATTGTTGGCTTGATTTAAATGTATTAGCCTCTGGTTTACTACATGTAGGAGAAGGAAACATTCAAAGTTACCAAATATTTTACTTCCAGTGACTGGTTTACCACTTATTGCTGGCTTCAGAAAGGGTCACTGCCAGCACTGTTTTTCCCAAAGGCAAGATAGTAGTTCTCTCATTGAGTAGAGCCAGCTTTTTTCCCCTCTCTCTCTTTTTCACTGCCAATTCCACTACTGATCTTGTGCAATAAAATGTGCTTGTCAACGAAAATGTCAACTAAGTTTAAAAAGAATAGTCTGAGTAAAACTAAAAAGTAAATTATTTAAGTAGAGTTGTAGTTGAAACTTGAAAGAATTTTGTTTGGTGGTTTTCTTTACATCATTCTGCCAATGGAGGAGGAACTCTGAATTCCTAACTAGTGAAGCCCTGTCATAAGTGGGGATGACAGTTCACATTGAAAATTCTGTTTTCTTCTTTCCCAGGAAAGCAAGTCAAAGTTAAACCAACAAACTATTGTTGGCAAGTGCCTTACCTTTGTTCTGTGCTTCCTTATAAATTAACCACTTCTGTTTTCTAGGTTGCCTGTAAATGAAATTCCTAGAATTAAGGTCTCATATTAGCTATATTATTTTAAAATGCAAATGCATGCTTTTAGACAGTGACTGGATTTAGAATTTATAAGAATCTCTATCACAGCTTGCTCACAAACGGTAATGAATAAAAAGGAAATACACTGTAAATTTCGGTTAGTAGATTATGAAAGCAGTTCCACATTGGACCACCAGCTCCCAAAGTTTGAAATAGTAAAATATCAGTGAAATTAAGATATTTCTGTGAAGACATCAATACTGTCTCTGATCTATCAGTATGATGATATACTGAATTTTGTACTTACTTGCATACAAAATTTCACTAAAATGGCAAGACTGGACATTTGCACACTAGAGTTAGAATGTAACTAAATGTAAAAATTAGCTGAATTTACTGAAGAATTGCTCTTAATAGCATTGTATGCTTGGAACTCTCTATAACCATACATTTTTTTTCTATATATCTATATATACATAACCTCTATTCTCTACTAATTGACTTATCAGTATATACTACAGTATATACATGGCCAGTTCATTAAGGTTAATTTGTTCAAAAATATTAGAAGCATTAATTTCTGGCTTATAGCTAATGTCTGCTCCCAGCCAGTGTCTTGTTTCATCATTAGTGTCAGCTAAATTATAACTCACACCCAACTGTTTTTACACTATCTAATAGAATCAATTGATGCAATGGTTGACAAGATGCTGTTTTGCATTTTGTCATCTCACTAATGCACATGGCTTAAAGGCATTGGCATCCATAATGTGGGGCAGTTTTGTAGGAGGCACAGAATAGGCTGAAGCTGCAAGGGCCATTTTCATAAAATATTAATGAAATTGAAAAATACACTGGGGTTGAAGGCTTGTCTGCTAAATGTAAGGTAAAATCTATTCTGTTCTGCTTTCTGATGACTGTAATTAGCAGCCCTAATTAAAAATTCAAACCTTGTGTATATTTGAAAGCATGAATCTTAGCTCTCATAGTGTTTATTTCCTTTACAAAGTATTTTATTTTACAACACTAATTGAACAGGATCCTTCCTAGCCTGACAGCCGCAGCTGGCTGGAGCCAGTTTATGTATCCAGTCTCTCTAGACTACTTCCTTTTGTAAGCAATAAAACATCTTTAAAAAACATGTATATGCTCTCTATGAGCCATTAACTCTGTGTCACCCAGTGTGGAACTGGCCATCCGCACACATGCATTGTTGTTTCCTTCACTTAAAAGTGACCTCTTTGAAAAGGCAGCTTTTTTCTGATCTTCAATATTTAATGTGGATTTACTTACATTAAATGACCACCTTTCTTAAGGGGACTTGGCCCAATTCTGACATTATTTATGAACAGCATATGCTGTGCAAAACAACGGAAGGAATCACCATTAGTTCCAGTAGAAAAATCTACTTTTTATCATCACTTTGTGCAGTTATTTTGAAATTCATGGTCAAGATAGTAGGGTCCCACTCGGGAATAAGAGACTGCAAACCAAGACCAAATTGATTATATGCATGTTACACTCTGAAATCCAATGTGCTGAAGAAGGTGTGAATGGGTTAAATTTTCACTGTTATATTTCCTCTTTGCACTGTTTTCCACTGTAATGGCTCTGAACTCTCCTATTTCCTATTTTCCTTTCCATGCTCTGTAAAGAAGACAACAACCAGAATTTTAATGTCTCATATAACATCCATAATCATAAGGAATATTTTCCCTCAGAACCTTGTATTTTTGAATGGGAAGACTTTCTAACTCCTCGTGTCAGACCAGTGGGGCCACAAGAGGAGGGAACAAGGTGAATTTACAGAAAAGGATAGTGGAAGACATTCTGTGGCTTTGTTAACTTAGTTCTTCACTGATTTATGTAAGAAAATGAAATTTGATGATGCACCCTCTTTGTGACAAAGGGTCTGATCTTGCAATTCCTGCTCAGGTAAAATTGACTTCAGTGGGATTTTAGCCTAAGTAAGGAATGCTGGATCAAGTTAAAAGATCAGCAGGAAAATAAAAATAGTCAGGAGAAACCCAAAA
This sequence comes from Turdus rufiventris, assembly GCA_013186435.1. Classification (NCBI taxonomy): domain Eukaryota; kingdom Metazoa; phylum Chordata; class Aves; order Passeriformes; family Turdidae; genus Turdus; species Turdus rufiventris. The sequence goes on from PYHW01010678.1 coordinate 4,001,678, forward strand.
TCGCTCAGTTCTGAAGAACTGGGTTCCATGTGCCAATAGTTAAGGTTATAAAGCTATAAATGTAATTGTATGATACTTAGCACTAATTTGTAGTGAAAAAATGAAAGTTTAACCTGAAGTATATGTCTAAGAGTTAGAAAATAATCTACACACTGTCAGCACTGTCAGTGTTTAAATTTTTGAAGACTGTTTCCACTCTGCATTGTAATACAGCTGAAACTTTCTAAACAGTTTTCACAAAACACTTAGAAATTTTTAAATTAAATTCTGTTTCTTAGAGTTATATTTGGATAGTTTATTTTTATCTTTCATGTTCATGCTTGCACAATCTGTAGCCAATGAGCATGTGATCAAGAAGTCTTTTAAAAATCTCATTCCCATAGATCAATCTCCACAAGCATTTCAGGTCAGGAAAAGCAGCACATGTCCATGAAATTTCATTTTGCTGAGAAACATTCAGACAAGTTCAGTTAAGTTATTCTGAAAATCATTGTGAGATACAGAAAGGGGCTAGAAGGATGACACAAGCCATGTTTATTACCATCTGGTCTTCCCTATGGTAGGATGTCTTCCCCTTTCAAGCATTCATAGTTTTGGGCTGTGAGGCACATCCATTATTGGTGCTGGGATGTCATCCAGGCATTTGAGTAAATGATTCAGACATATCACCTGTTTTTCAGAAAGAGAATAGGATTTGCAGTCTCTTTGTCCTTCCATGCTCTATTTTCCACAGGCAAGGCCAGAGAGAAGATGCAACCTGCTTTACCTGTCTGACAGAGCATAGTCTGAGACACCCCACAGGTAGATCTGGAGGCATCCAGACACCACTTCAGCACACTTGTCCTTAGCACTTGTGTTTGTTGCTTCCTCTCCTTTCTTTCACTTATCTGCCTCGAATTTAAAAACATGTCCAGGATCTAATGAAACAAACCACAGTGAGTTTTCACTGAAGTTTCACAGGGAGGTTCCCTGCATCCTTTCTAAGATTCTTAGCAAAAAACCCATACTTGGGTATTTGGGCCAGAATCCCCTCGCTTCCTAAAAGCCCAACCTGGATCCAGACATCAACCCCTCACTTCCTAGAGCCAAACCTGAAGTTTCTAGACCATCTTTGATCGAATCATGGGCATCTGGTTTAAAGTAGTCAGCAAGTCTCCCTTTGCAGTCAAAGGGGAGTATCCTAGGGAGCCCATCTTTACTGAGCACTTAGCATGGCTCAGCTGAACAATCCTCCCAAGAGAGTGCTTGCTTGTTCTACAAACATAAACCACAACTTCTAGATGATCACAGGTAGATGCAATTTATCAACCCTAATGCCATTTCTCTGGATGATAACCACAGCTTTCTGCTCTCATGACAGCTGAAAATAGTCCACTAATCCTTTAGATGCTCCTCCACTTGTAGAGGGCCCGTTCCTATAAACATTCCCATGACTTCTCATCTTGCAGGATCTGAAAATCACAAAAAAAAAAAAAAATGAACAGTCCAAAACCAAGAACAGACCAGCAAGTAGATAAACTGGGTAAACTGTGAGGGTTTTACTAGTTTATTTAAGTTTGAAAATTATAAATTGTTAACAGGAGTTGAGCACAGAACTATCTTGAGTTTTTTGAAACCATTTAAGACAGGAGAAAATCTGTATTTTTTTTCTGCTGCTTGGACTGTGGGTTACAGTTTAAAGAAAGTACAGAGCTGCATAAGTCAAAGGATGTGGCAGTGTTATGAGTTAGGTGATATTTGTCAGGTGATTTGTTCAGTAAGTTGGATTGAGAAATCATTGGCTGGGTTTGGCACACCACTGTTAATAGATAGAGTGAAAAGATAATAGTCCAAGTTGCATAGAGCATGCAGTTTGTGGTTTTAGATGAATATTTACTGATTTTTGAAGAGGTGGCTGCCTCTACAGATTTCAGCTCCAACATTTTATATAAAATTTTCTTGAAAATGATATTTTGCACTTGACTGCTAAATTTTATTTTAAGGTATATATATTACAATGTTTTTTGAGTAACTATTAGTGCACTAAAAAATTCCCATCCTACTCCTTTTCCTACAGAAATTCTTTTGAATTACATTATAGTACAGCTGTTTATGTTAAAAATTATGATAAACATAGAACAATATATTTCTCAGTGAAAGTCAAAATAAGGGACATACTGAAAAGCATTGGTGCAGGACACCCAAGGATAAACTGGTTAAATGCCATAGTCCAAAGGCATGAAGCTTAATATTTTCAACATAAATACCACTCAGCTTTGCTCACCTGTGCTCTTGGCAGTAGAGTGGCCTAACACTTGCTCTGGTGGAACTCACATAAGTTTAATTTAAAAGAGGGATTTTTTTTGTTGTTGTTGTTGTTGCCATAAGGGAAAACTAGAGGAGAAGACAGTAAAACTTGGTAGGTTTTAAATTATGGTTCAGGGATTAAAGCAATTACTTTTAAAGAGTCATAAACTGATATGTTGCTGAATTTATCTCTTTCCTCCCTCAAGCTGTCATACCTCAGGCAATTGCCTTCATGTCATGTATATCATTGCTTCTCATCTCTCCGACCAATGAGAGCATCTCCCAGGCAGGGACACACTCAAAATGAGCAAAGACTTTCAGGGCATTTCCAGTCCATCCTTCTTTTTCTGTTCTTTCTCCTAACAGGACTGTGGCTTATAATGCTGTTTCCCAACCAGCAGGTACACATTACCCTTGTTAACATGTTTTGCACTCACTCACGTAGAGAAATAGCTCTAAGGATGAGCAAAAGTGAGGAGAACTTGACCTGTTGGCCCAAGCAACTTAGCAAGGTCATCAATTCAGTGCTGACATCTGCCTCCAATCCACAGATGGTGTTGCTCTAAGGATTTTTCGGAACCTATTAATGCAGGGTGAGGAGGGAAGCAAGGTCTCATTACCCACTGGTGAAAAGGGAAATAGTCATATATACTCTTGTTATAATTCATACTCATGTCAGAGAGGTGAATGGATCATTTTCTCATATACAAACCACAGGTATGGAACTGTTAGGACAGGCAGAAAGACTTTACTGTTCCCTTCTGTGTCACACACCCTGTCTTATTTTCTGTTACACAAAAGTCTACTCACATACGCATATACAGAAACAGAGAGAGAACATTGCAGAAACTAGACTAATTCTGTGACATAACAAAAATCCCTGGGAAAGTTTTATTGTCTAGTCTAGTAAGGGATTTCATATTTCAGGTGGAAAGAAAGCTTTTATCTGGCGGGCTTTTTTTTTAAGATAATGATGCCTGGTTTGGACTTTGGACTTTGTTAGATAGCTGAATAAATTGTTCAGAAGTGGTTCTGGCCAGCCTGGTGTAATCGTAACACACTGTGCTCCATGCGTACACAAGTGCAGTGCTTACATTAGGAGAAATAGCTGAAAATTTACTCTCCACCTAGGTGAGGAAAGCATAATCTCTGTATTTAATGTTTTGTAATAAGCCATTTTTGATGTATCTTTTCCCTTGCTTACATGTTTTCTGATGGTAGGTTATGTTTTCAGACTGTAACATTTACAGTTTCAGGGCATGTTCAAACAGTCATCTTATTTAAACTTTTAAAAATAAATTCTATTTACCAATTTTTTTTTTCTCCTCTCCTCTCCTCTCCTCTCCTCTCCTCTCCT